>CM031924.1:34522151-34601658 GCA_018703695.1 Prunus fruticosa
ATAATCTATTATGTGTAGAGCTCTGATATTGCCCTAGAACGTATGTTTAACTGTTAGAATGTAATCACTACTACAAAAAACACTTTGCGCGACGAAATAAGTTTGTTGCGCAAAGTACAATTTGCGCAGACTTTGCGCGACGAACTTTTGGTCGCGCAAAACTCGTCTCGCGCAAGTTTGCGCGACGAAGATAATAACTTTGAGCGACGAACACTAATGTCGCTCAAAGACACTTTGCGGGACAAATAGTAACCACTTTGCGCGACGAATTCTAACTACTTTGCGCGACGAATAATAGCAACCTTGCGCGACGAACTTAACCACTTTGTGCGACGAACATTAACGTCGCACAAATATACTTTGCGACGAACCCTATTGTCGCGCAAAACTTTGCGCGACGAAATATTTTTTTTTTTTTAAAAAAAATTAATTAAAAATAAACTAGTTAGTTTGCGCGAAATATTTTGTTACGCAAGGATTTTGACATTTTGTTTTATTATTTCTCTTATATCAATTTCATTATATTAATTTTTTCAAATTTTTACTTTTTAAATTTAATTTTATTGTATGATTTTATTTTTTTAATTACTTTAATTTAAATTGACATATTCAAAATAAAATTACATATGAAAAATAGTGGTCAAATTATCCAATATATATAATATTCAAATGTACACATAAATTAACAAAGTACAATAATAAAATCTACAAGCTTATTGTGATGGTAGTGGCGGAGGATATATTTTTCGACTTTAGCGGTCAAAGTCTCGACAATTCCCTACCAAAAAAAAAACAAATATTGTCAAATATAATTAAAAAAAATAACATAAAATAATAACAAAAATTTGGCATAAACTCAAAACTAACTCTAAAAAAACATATTATTGAAAAAAATTTAACATTTGGAGAGAATATACCATTTGACAAGATTTTGAGTGAGTGAGAATGAGAGGGAGAAGTGAGTGTGAGAGAATTAAAGAAGATAGTGAGAGAGAGAGATGAAAGAGTGAGTGATAGTGAGAAATGATGAAAAGAGAGATAAGAGAGTGAGTGAGAGTGAGAGATAGTGAAGAAAGAGATGAGAGATTAAGTGAGAGGAGTGAGTGTGAGAGAAAGGGTAGGATTTGGGGAAAGGGAAAGTGAGAGGAGTGAGTGTGAGAGAAAGGGTAGGATTTGGGGAGAGGGAAAGAGAGATGAGAGGTAAGAAGAGTAGAAGACATTGAGAAAATGGTGGAGGAGTTATGTTGGTTTTAAAAACCGGATCACTTTACGCGACGAAATAATATATTGGTCGTGCAAAGTCTTTAAAAAATTTAAAAAAAATTCCCATTTTTGGTGCCCGGCCAAATTTTTAGGGTTTTGCGTGACGAAATTTTGGTCGCTCAAAGTTTTGCGCGACCAAAATATTCCCACGTCCCATTTTTGGTACCCGCCCAATTTTTCGAGTACACTTTTGCGTAACGAAATAATAGTATTGGTCGCGGCAAAGTCGTAAATTTTTTTTATAAAAAAATTCCAATTTTTGGTACCCGCCCAAATTTTTCGAGTATACTTTGTGTCACGCCCCGAACCCGGGGGTAGGTGGAAATCCCGCACCTAGTGCATGAGAAAATAAAATAAAATAAAAAGAAAGTCGAAACAAGATTTAAAATAAACTTTTCTTATAAAAATAGCTTCCAAAAATCTTTACAACTTTACAATAAATAAATAAAGCGCAATCACTTTCATCTAATTCAGCCTGGACCGGTTTAGTCCTTGTCTTGCCTACTAACTCATCTGAAAAATTAAACAGGGTGAGGGATAAGCAACCACCGCTCAGGAGGGACATGAGACCTTACCACAGCAGATTGATATAACTAAATTAAGTGACATGCAATCACACAACAAAATATCAAATTAATAATATTAATGCATGAACGAATGCTCTTCATCTAATCCCGTTAATTCATATAACTGGGAAGCAGACCTCACGTCCCATACCATGCTTATACCACTTGGTCCCGGATGCTCATTTATATGAACTAACACCCATTTCAACCGTCCCATAATTCCCCTTTTGTTAGTCATCTTGTCTAACTCCCTTTCGCCAGTCCCGAACCACCCAATAAAAACCATGTGCACTGTGGGATCCCTTAGACCTGGTACCTGCCAAGAGTTAGACTCAACTACACAAAAGATCCTTCCCATTACCCTCTTTTCCATACTTTCTTTATCAATCCAAGGATTCCAGCCATCACCGATAACATGATATAATTATGCATTTCAAATAATAATATCATGCATAATATAGTGCTCACGAAATTTAATTAGATCAATCCCCGTAAAGGCACCCAAAGAAATCCCTACCTCGATTCCAAAGCATTACTCCAAGTTAAGAAAATACAAGCTAAACCCCAAATCTCCTCCAAGAATCACCTCTCTCTCTCTCTCTCTCTCTCTCTCTCTCTCTCTAAATTTATTATAGGGGTGGGCACGGTATGAAATGACACGGGATGGAGGTCATCCCGTGTCAATCCCAAATAGGAGAATCGGTATGGGATGACACGGGATGGGGGGTTTTGAAAACACGTTCAAACCATACCGAATCAAATCGGGATCGGTATGATTCGGTATCAAATGTTGATACCGTTAAAAACCTGCAAAATAAACTAACCATTGCAGAGTAGGTGGAAAATAAACTAACCAGCGGAGGCTATATCCTTCTGTCCATCTTTTCTTCCTCTAGGGATTTGCCAAGACCAGATTTTGCCACAAGAACTCCACCTCAAATATCAAATACCAATCTCTCAATATTATGATCTAATTTGAACATAAAGAACACGCAATGCCTAACTCATCAGAAACCAACCATCGCCATTAGAACCTAACTAAAGTTCAACCCCAAAATATTTCCGAAATCTTGAACTTCACTGCAAATAATCTTTGATTAATCCTCTAAACGAAGTAACCTCAAGATGTCCTAAATCCACCTTCAGTGGTCAAAAGCCCATCTGAGTAGAACTCATAGTTGGCCAAAATCAGCTTAAGAATCACAAGCCGAAACCAGGAGAGAGACAGAACCCCTGAACAGAGTTAACCCCAATCGGAAACAACGTAAGCCCACCATTGTTCACCTCATTATCATCAAAACCAGTTGAGAATCAAAAACCCAGTTTGAAAGGCGCCTCCCAAAGCTTCACTCTATCACCGACAACAACCCCCTGATTTTCACAGAAACTCAAAGACTTAGGGTTGGGCCTTTCCTTTTCCACTGGTTTGGAGAAAAAGAGAGAGAGAGGAGGAGGATGAGGAGAATAAGAAGACGAGATTCGATTGAGAAAGGAGAAGATAAGATAAGAGAATAATTAGTATTAGGAGAGGAAAAGAAAGGAAGGCTGAAGAGTAGAGAAAGTTTCTGGAGTCGAAAAAAAAATATGTGAAGAAAGACTGAAGAGTAGGGTAAGGGTACAATTGAAAATAAATTAAAATCAGGATTAATAAAACTTATTTACTGTTCGGTACGGTATGACACCAACCGGGATCACAAATGTGAAACCGATGTCGTGCCAAACAGTAACGGAATGACACGGTATCATCCCGTTTACACGTCAACATCAAACGGGACGGCACGAGATTGACACGGTTTGACACGGTTTCGGGACGGTTTTGGTTTTCCGGTTTTGATGCCCACCCTAATTTCTTATGTTTTGAAACTATAAGGTTATGCTCCTATTTATAGTGGTTATAGGGATATGATAAACTTCAATATTAAAAGGATAAGAACATCGAAGTTTATCCAAAAGATAAATATCCTAACAAGATAAGATCATCCAAGTTTATCCAAAAGATAAATATCTTAAAAAGATAATATCATTCAAGTTTATCCAAAAGATAATATCATTCAAGTTTATCCAAATGATAAATATCTTAAAAAGATAATATCGTACAAGTTTATCCAAAAGATAAATATCTTCTTTTATCCTTTAAAAAAATATGGGTCTTCACACTTTGCGCGACGACATACTATATATTGGTCGTGCAAAGTTATAAATTTTTTTTAAAAAAAAATACCCATTTTGGTACCCGCCCAAATTTTTAGAGTATACTTTACGCGACGAAGTACTATATATTGGTCCCGCAAAGTCGTAAATTTTATTTATTTTTTAAAATACCCATTTTTGGTACCCGCCAAATTTTTCGACTATACTTTGCGCGACGAAATACTATATATTGGTCGCGCAAAGTTGTAATTTTTTATTTTTTAAAAAAATTCTCGTTTATGGTACCCACCCAAATTTTTAGAGTATACTTTGCGACGAAATACTATATATTGGTCGCGCAAAGTCTTAAAAAAAAATTAAAGCTACTAGTAAATATATACTATTCAATTTCTTAAGTGTTATACGTACAAAATAAACAAATTTAAAGCTACTCAACGATCCAACCGTCAAACTTCTTTGTTTATACTTCGAGATCATTTACGCCAAAATTCAGAAAAAATAAACATTAAGAGATCAATTATTGGGACAAAATATTTCGATGGTTATAAAAGAAAAATCAAGATTTAACGGTTATTTCAACTCTGATTTTGATGATTTTTTACAGATACACTCCTTGACCCTATATGAATACAATAACTGCATTCGATCGTCAATTCAAAATATTTACCCTAGTAGATACCACAAAATCTTATGTTATATTTAATAAAAGTATAAATAAACTCTTAATTGTTAGTGAATATATTGTTTTGATGGGATATGTATTCTATGAAACTAGTTTCAAACGATCTAACCGTCAAATTTGTTTGTTTATACTTCGAGATCGTATACCCCAAAAATCAGAAAAAATAAACATTCAGAGATCACGTTATGGGACAAAACTTTTCGATGGTTATAAACAAAAATAAATATTTAATGGTTATTTTAACTCCAATTTTGATGATTTTTTGCAGCTACACTCCTTGACCCTATATGAATACAATGACTCAATTTGATCTTCAATTTAAAATATTTTCATTAGTGATACCACAAAATCTTATGTTATATTTAATAAAAGTATAAATAAACTCTTAATTGTTAGTGAATATATTGTTTTGATGGGATATGTATTCTATGAAACTAGTTTCAAACGATATAACCGTCAAATTTGTTTGTTTATACTTCAGAATCGTATACCCCAAAAATCAGAAAAAATAAACATTCAGAGATCACGTTATGGGACAAAACTTTTCGATGGTTATAAACAAAAATAAATATTTAATGGTTATTTTAACTCCAATTTTGATGATTTTTTACAGCTACACTCCTTGACCCTATATGAATACAATGACTCAATTTGATCTTCAATTTAAAATATTTTCATTAGTGATACCACAAAATCTTATGTTGTATTTAATGAAAGTATAAATAAACTCTTAATTGTTAGTGAATATATTGTTTTGATGGCATATGTATTCTATGAAACTAGTTTCAACGATCCAACCGTCAAATTTGTTTATTTATACTTCGAGATCATATACCCCAAAAATCAGAAAAAAAAATAAACATTCCGAGATCACGTAATGGGACAAAACTTTTCGATGGTTATAAACACAAATCATGATTTAATGGTTATTTCAACTCCGATTTTGATGATTTTTTATAGCTACACTCCTTGACCCTATATGAATACAATGACTCAATTTGATCTTCAATTTAAAATATTTACACTCGTGGATACCACAAAATCTTATGTTGTATTTAGTGAAAGTATAAATAAACTCTTAATTGTTAGTGAATATATTGTTTTGATGGCATATGTATTCTATGAAACTAGTTTCAACGATCCAACCGTCAAATTTGTTTGTTTATACTTCGAGATCATATACCCCAAAAATCAGAAAAAAATAAACATTCCGAGATCACGTAATGGGACAAAACTTTTCGATGGTTATAAACAAAAATCATGATTTAACGGTTATTTAAACTCCAATTTTGATGAATTTTTACAGCTACACTCATTGGCCCTATATGAATACAATGACTCAATTTGATCTTCAATTTAAAATATTTACACTAGTGGATACCACAAAAACCGAATCTAGAACTACAATAATATATTTTTCTAACAAAATAAATTTTTTTTTATTTTTTTATTTTTGTAAAGACTTTGCGAGACGAAGATTATTATTTCGTCGCGCAAAGTCATCCAAAAAAATTTAAAAATAATTTTTTATTTTATTTATTTTTGTAAACATTTTGCGAGACAAACCACACTTCGTCGCGCAAAGTCATGCATAGATTTTAAAAAATAAATTTTTATTTAATTTATTTTTGAAAAGACTTTACGAGACGAACCACACTTCGTCGCGCAAGAATTTGTGCACCGAATTTAAGTGGTTCGTCGCTCAAAGTTATGCATAGATTTTTAAAAATAAATTTTTATTTAATTTATTTTTGAAAATACTTTACGAGACGAACCACACTTCGTCGCGCACGAATTTGTGCACCGAATTTAAGTGGTTCGTCTCGCAAAGTCATGCATAGATTTTTAAAAATAAATTTTTATTTAATTTATTTTTGAAAAGACTTGACAAGACGAACCACACTTCGTCGCGCAAGAATTTGTGCACCTAATTTATGTGTTTCGTCGCGCAAAGTTACTTTTTGAGACGATGCTTTGTCGTTGCGCAAATTTTGGTCGCGCAAAGTGACTTTGTGCGACGATTTGTTTTCGTTGCGCAAAATATAGTCGTGTAAGACTTTGAGCGACGAAGTTTAATTTTCGTCGCGCAAAGTTTGGTCGCGCAAGGGGTTTTTTTTACTAGTAAATTATTTACATGCTGGCAATTGGTGTACATATTTTTATGCTTGTTTGACATGTTTGAATTTTGGAAATGATCAAATTACAGGGGAGACTCTGCTGAATTTTCAGCAGAAGTCAAACCCTAGTTTTAGTTGGAATTTGATAGGAAGGGCAATTAGGTCATTTGTGCCTAATACCTGGCAGGTGTCGGACACGAACATGGTTCGGCTCGGATTCCAAAGTGGAATTTGGATCGGGTCCTGTCATTATTACTCAGATTTCATGTTTTCTTTTTATTAAATAAGGTGATAAGAAAGTTACTAAATTTTTGGATAAATTAAAGGAAACATAAAGTTCAATTAATACATTTAATATGGGTAAATTTGGAAAACAAAAAATAGTTGTTAAGATGCGTTAATGATATTGTTTTTTTTTTTTTGTGAAAACCAAGGTATCCCCCCGCGCGATTGCGGGGACTAACCCTCGAGGTACTGTCGGGCGCAAAGCGGGGACCTCTCCCAACAAAGTCTGCTCTATTTGCAAGCGCCTTGAGATCGAACCCAGGACCTCTTGTTTAAAGGATCCAAGCCCCTTCCACTTGGACCAACTCCTGTTGGTGTTAATGATATTGTTTTAAGTGTAAAGAGAGTGACACATGTCATAAGAAAAAGGGAGAAAGTCCAAAAGAAAATGTTGCTAGCATTCCCCTTTATTTTATTTTTTAAAAACAGCCGGAGTTGATTATTCGATTGGAGAGAGTGAGGGGGGAATGGCAAGATCAGAAAAACTAGTTGTCTCGTTTTATTTCATCCCTCGATACTGCTGTTGAGAATTGAATTCGAGACCTTGAACCACAATTAATATATACTTGGGTATGTGATCAGATGTTGCTATATCATATGTCGTGTAGAGACTAAGCGTGATTGCATTGCCCTAAATTTGAGATAATGGGAAGGCACACTAATGGTGGCGGGTACTTGACTTGAACAGAAAATATATATCTCCCTGAAATGATGGTATTTGCAATGCCCTAAGCATTCGACATAATGCCACATGGGCCATTAAATTTGAATTTGATGTTTGCATTTCAAATCCCCCTTGGAGAAAAAAGGGTTTAGGTATTCTAGGACTCTATATTATGATTGATATTCTACCAGTTTGCGGCCTATATATATAACGCTGTATGCCTTGTGCTTTTCATTGTTTGATATCATCAACTCAATCCAAATAAATATTACTACATTGGAGAGAGTGAGGAGGGGAATGGAAAGCTCCTCGTCGCGGCGATGAACGACCACGAGTTTTCTCCAGGTCCAGTACTCTCAAAAGAGCTCGTCGGATACCTAATGAGCAAGATGGCTCTCACTCTCATATTGTCGTAACCCTAACTGACCCAGAAGTATTTGATTGCCCTATTTGCTTTGAACCCTTGACCATCCCTGTCTACCAATGTGACCAAAATAGCCACATAGCTTGCTCCTCCTGCTGCACAAAAATTAACAGCAGATGTCCCTCTTGTTCTGGGTCCATTGGATCCTGTCGTTGCCGCACAATCGAGAAGGCTCTTGAATCCATCACAATGTCATGCCAGAACATTCAGTATGGATGCAAAGAATCTGTGGCTTACCATAAAAAAGGTGAACATCAAAAGGCATGTGTGTATTCACCTCTCTCTTGCCCCCTTCTATCTTGCAACTTTGTATCTTCAGCCGAGCAGCTATACAAACACTTCAGCAGTAGACATGTGAAATCTGCAACACAATTCAGGTTCGGCAACAGTGTTCCTGTTTCATTAAATGCCAGTGACGACTTTCTTTTTCTTCAAGAAAAAAATAAGGGTACATTATTTATCCTCAAGAACCATCATGTTGAAGATCTAGGAAATGCAGTGACAATTTGTTGTATACAACCCAGCTTCATGAGGGGGTACTTGTATGACCTTGATGTGGAAGCCAAGGGAAATTCTCTCAGATTGAAGTCTTTCACATTGAGCATTCCAAGCCAACAGGTTATTGATGATAGCCCTCCTACAACATGGTTTCTTTTAATTCCTTGTGGCTTTATCAGTCCTGGTGACCTGCTCAAGATGCAATTTTGCATATGGCCTAAAGATGCCGTCAGTATCTAGGCTATGGTGTTTTAGCATGGACAAGATTGTTTGGTACTCAATATCAATTTTCAACATCAGCTATAGTCTTGTGAACTTTTCTTGTTCTTTTCAAAGTTATTAGTTGGTTATGTTTTTATACATTTTGAGTTACTATGTTTTTTGCTTATTCCTGCCAAATGGAAGAACTTGGAATTAGGAAACAAATTGAAGCCAGGGTTCGCTTTAATGCATATTTACTAGCTTGGACTCAACTCAATATATTTGTTTAAGAAAGTTTATTGTATATCTCGTGCAATTTGTTGTTAATTAACGATTCCTGATCTCAATGTTTTCATATTCTCAACTAAATTACCCGTAAATTATAGTAAGGGTTATTTCCACAAATGGTCTTTGATGTATATGAAATTATTATCTTTGGTGTTAAAGGTTTTTTTGTGATATCGTTGGTCCTCAAGATTAGTCTTGTACGTCAAGTTTAGTCCTTCCGTTATAGGTCTTATAAAAAAATTTGTTGGTGTGACATGTATGTGGAGCTTATATTTATCTAATAGTTTAAAACTTCAAATCCATTTGAAAAAAAAAAATATATTGAAAGTGCACCTATCTCTTCCAATCACACTTTGCAAGCCCAACCATTAACACGCAAAAGGTCGAGAGCCCAAACCAAAACCAAAACCGGACATGAAGCTCAATTCTAGGGGAAAATAATTTACAAGTTCGATTGATTCTGAAGCTATCTGGCTTTATCAAAATGGTTGTAAGCATGAGTTCATCGAATGCATATTGAACAATGATCCTACGTGAATGGAGTTTGAAGGGTTATTAATTTATGGCACAACAGTTGTTAATGGTTTTTTATCCCTTTTCCGTGTAGATTACCAATTGCAAGTTATTATCACTCACCCAAATTCAATGACAAATTTTCTTTATTTTTTTTTAAAAAAATCATTCACAAATTCTGGCAGGACCCGCCCCGAATCTCCTCGGAAACCGGGACGGATCCCGTCTGAATATCCGGCATCCACAGATGCCGGGCCCACTTACTAATAACCGAGACTTTCTACCAAAATTTTGGCAGAGTCTCCCCTGGAAAACAGGACATATCCCAAAAATTTTAACCTGTTAAAACACATTATTTTACATCCCAACAGCCAGCATGCATTTCACAATACATAGCGTTTACAAACCATGGCCTCCGGCCTCAAAATACCAATTTCTAACTCGGCAATAACAGAGCATCTAACAGAATTCAAAGAAAATACAAGTGGGAAGGAAGTTTAACGATTTTACATAGCACAGAGGCCCTGAGAAGGCTCAAGTGCTGAAGCTCGTGAAAACAGGAGCACAAAACACGGCATTGCGGCTCGTTCCAGTCAACTCCGGCTGTGGGGCGCAAAACAGAAAATTGTGAGTGGACAAAACAAAGTTAGTTCAATTTAAACCAAAGTAATATAACCCCACCGTTAGAAAACCATGCATGAAATCAATACATTAAAAACCCTCATATTCATACATATACAGTTTGCTCAAACCCGAGCAAAATCCGAAATTCAGTGAAACTTGCAAATCAACCCATCCATCTCTTCCATTATAAATCTCAAATCAAACTCTCAAAATCCGTGCCCATTGGCACGATGAGCGAGGAAGTATCCTCACTCAAAAACAAGAACAAGGGAATAACTATATAATATAAGAGATATTATATATATATGACACACCTAATTGTACCGGGGAAACAATCCAACAGGGGATTGTTGACTAGCTCACAATTATCAGCCCTCAAACGGACTATGTGGCTAGGGACAAGCCGTCCAACTGGGGGACTAGCTCTCAGCCAGCACGTACGGACGAAGAATCAAGACCCGTACGCCTGTAAACAGTCCTACGCGCGCAGACTACCCAATTAAGGGTCTACAGCGACACCCGTTAAGGTATGCCTCGGGTTCCGACATTTCCAAGTATCTCACAATTCCGTAATCACAATCCAATTTCAGGGAAGGTACACAGGGTAGTGCTTATAGCACTCCATACTGACATTCTAAACTCATACTTTTCTTCATCTCACAACACCCGAAAATACCTCACACAATCTCAACAAGCCAACACTTTCCCAATAATATACTTATATACTTCAAGATACTTATATGTCAAAACCCATATAAATTGCAAATAACTTTATAACACAACATATCCAACATATGAATAATTGAATACAAAAGGATGGGTTTGCATAAAATCATTTAAATTTCCATGCATATAAATTTCATCATAAAATCATGCTATTATTTGAAAACAAAGTCCACTCACAAGTAGTCCCAAGCTGCGTGACCCCGAGAGGGTCCTGCCCTCTTGAAGGCGGAGTTCGGATTACCTATTTCAAAATAGGAATACGATATTAAAATCCAACTCTTCAAAATAAGACTTTAAAAATAAAATCCTAATTTTTTCCGGGTTTCTAGTACGCACGAGGAATGAGACACTCCTAGGGTCCATCTAAGAGTTTCAAACGCTGGAAAAGTCTTGGAAGACACTCGGTGAATCACCGGACGGTCAAAACTCACGATCGAACGGTTATCGTAAAACATAAACTTTAAATAATTGAATCGGAACATCCGGGTCTCCGATTCACTATCCGCGAATTCCTATGCGATCCTAGGAATACCAGGAACAACATACGTGAAATTGGGTTTGATCTAACGGTCCAAACACATCAAACCCGAAAATCATAGATTATGTAAAATTCGTTCGAGGCCCAAACGATATCCAAATTGAGATCCGTAAACTCCTACGCGCTCGTGACAACATAAGGATCATTCTAGGATAAAATGTGGCCTCTGCCGGACTGCCTACGCGCCACCCCATGCGCCGCCCCGCGTGGGTGGCTTGATCAATATTCCTGTGACCGGAAAAACTTAGTATTTTGGCTCCAAACTCCTACCCTAGGTAATACCCCTAATTTGGAGTCACTTTTGTTCTTGGACAATGGCCAAAAAGTGGCCGGAAGTGGCCCGAAATGCCAACTGAAAATCGGCTGAAGCTAAATTTCGAAATTTGACTTGTAAATTCTCAAAATTTCAGGAAACCTAACCAACAGGCAGCTAGAGCACGAAAAATAGATGAATTTTCATACCTCACTCGTCCAATTCGGTTGAGAAACGAAGGAGAACGAAGGATTGCAAAATCTGTCAAAAACCAGAAAATTTTCTGGGTTTTTTTCTGGTGGCTGCAGCGGCTGCGACGGCAGCGATGGCGGGGGAGGAGGCGGCAGGTCCAGGCCAGTCGACTTGGCTCCGGCGGTGGGGGCTACGGTGGTCGGTGGTGGTGGCTGGGGTTTTGCAGAGAGAGGGAGGGAGTTGACGGGAGAGAAAGAGAGATGCACGGGAGAGAAGAGAAATGAGAAAATAGAAAAGAAAAACTGGTTTTAATTAAAATTCAAGTTCCACTTATTTACAGTTTTGCCACTAAGGGTTTTTACCTCGTAACTTTTTCGTTACAACTCCGAATCGAGTCCACTACGTGTCTACGGACTCGGCTCAGGACGAGCTTCCTAAAAACACCACTCGTTGCTCCAAACTCTCTTCGGATAAAAATGGACCCTTTTTCCCTTACTCGAGTGAAAAAATTAGAAATTTAATTTAATTTAATTAAATCAATTAAATAGTGAAATTATTTTGGATCGGGTGTTACAATCTACCCCCCTTAAAGAATTTCACCCTCGAAATTTACGTACCTGTCAATAGAAGAGGTAAGGATACCTGGACCCGCATCTCTCCTCGGGTTCCCAAGTAGCTTCCTCTACCATTTGACTCATTCACAACACTTTCACCATTGGGATAGATCTGGAGCGTAACACCTGTTCCTTTCTGTCCAGAATTTGTACGGGTTCCTCATCATATGACAAATCTTCTCTCAATTCCATGGGTTGCTGTTCCAAAATATGAGAAGGATCAGGCATATACTTCTGTAACATGGACACATGGAAAACATCATGGATCCGAGATAGTTCTGAAGGTAAGGCAAGTCTGGCAGGCAACTGGACCAATACGTTCCGTGATCTCATATGGTCCAATATAACGAGGACTCAACTTCCCACGTTTACCAAACCTCATCACACCCTTCCAAGGAGATAACTTCAAAAATACCCAAGTCCAAACTGCAAAATCAAGATCCTTGGACCGGTTGTCAGCATAACTCTTCTGTCTATCCTGTGCGGTCTTAAGCTTCTCTCGAATCATCTTCACCTTCTCAGTTGTGTCCCGAATACTATCCACTTTTTCCACTTTCCTGTCACCCACCTCATTCCAATAGACTGGAGTTCTACACATCTTTCCATATAAAGCTTCATATGGAGCCATCTCAATGCTCGAATGATAACTGTTATTATACGCAAACTCCACCAAAGCAAGGTGAGTATCCCAACTACCTTTCAACTGTAATACACAAGACCTCAACATGTCCTCCAAGAGTCTGAATGGTCCTTTCTGACTGTCCATCAGCCCTGTGGGTGGAAAGAGGATCCTGAAACGTAATCTAGTACCCATAGCCTCATGTAAACACTTCCAGAATTCGAGAGGTAAACCTAGCATCCCTGTCCGATACAATGGACACAGGAGCTCCATGCAATCTCACTATCTCACCTACAAAGAGCTTCGCCAGCTTCGTCAAAGAATAGGTTTCCTTTACAGGTAGGAAGTGTGCGGATTTGGTGAGTCGGTCAACTATCACCCAAATTCCGTCATACCCATTTGCAGAACGTGGAAGTTTAAAAACGAAATCCATTGTAATATGCTCCCACTTCCATTCAGGGATCGGGAGTGGCTGCATAAGTCCAGAAGGCTTTTGTCGCTCCGCTTTCACTTGTTGGCACACTAGACACCTGCTCACATACCTAGCAATGTCACCTTTCATATGTGGCCACAAGTAGTACTCACGTAGAGTCTGATACATCTTAGTACTACCTGGATGCATAGAATATGTTGAACAGTGAGCTTCCTCCAAGATTTCTCTTTTCAGGTCGTCGCCTTTCTTAGGTACGAGAGACGAGTTCCAGCTACCAAGGCTCCATCTTCTCTTATAGCATAATCCTTCCGTACACCACTCTCTACTTCTGACCTTATTACACAAAGATTAGGATCTTCCAATTGTGCTGCAATCACCCTCTCAATCAAAATAGGCCTCACATGCAAACTAGCAAGTATTGCACCCTGTTGACTCCATTCCAGCCTCTACCTCTTCCTTTCGTAGTTCCCCCAATAATGGAAGGTAAACCCCTTTAAAATGAGCTATACTTGCATCAGTATTCCTACTCAATGCATCAGCTACTACATTAGTCTCAACCGGGATGATACTCAATTGTGCAGTCGTAATCCTTAATCAACTCCATCCAACGCCGCTGTCTCAGGTTCAACTCCTTCTAAGTGAAAATGTACTTGAGGCTCTTGTGATCAGTGAAGATCTGACACGTCTCACCATACAAGTAGTGTCGCCAAATTTTGAGAGCGAATACCACTGCGGCAAGTTCCAAGTCGTGCGTCGGATAATTCTGCTCATGCTTCTTAAGTTGCCTTGAGGCATAAGCAATCACCCGATCATGCTGCATCAAAACACACCCCAAGCCTTGCAATGATGCATCACTATAGATCACAAAGTTCCCTGAATTGTTGGAAGAGCTAAAACAGGTGCGGTGGTCAACCGCTTCTTCAACTCCTGAAAACTCTGTTCACACTCTTCCGTCCATTCAAACTGAACATCCTTCCTCGTTAACCGTGAAAGAGGTGCTGCTATGACCGAAAATCCTTCTACAAATCGACGATAATAACCTGCTAACCCCAGGAAACTCCGTATTTCTGTCACACTAGTGGGTTGCATCCAATTTACAACAGCTTCTATTTTTCGAGGGTCTACATAGATTCCTTCGGCTGATATCACATGCCCGAGAAAGTCCACTCTATCCAACCAAAACTGACACTTGCTAAACTTGGCATAGAGCTGCTTCCTTCTCAAAGTCTTCAATACCAATCTCAAGTGCTTCTTATGACCCTCCAAAGTTCTGGAATAAACAAGGATGTCGTCTATGAATACAATCACAAAGTGATCCAAGTAAGGTTCGGAACACTTTGTTCATGAGATCCATAAACGCCGCTGGAGCATTAGTCAATCCGAAAGGCATCACTAAGAACTCATAATGGCCGTAACGAGTCCTGAATGCTGTCTTCGGAACATCCTCATCTCGTACTCTCATTGATGGTAACCCGATCTCAGATCGATCTTAGAAAAATATTTGGCACCCTTCAATTGATCAAACAAATCATCGATTAGAGGCAAAGGATATCGATTCCGCACCGTCACCTTGTTCAATTGTCTATAATCGATACATAGCCTCATGGTTCCATCCTTCTTCTTTACAAACAACACTGATGCACCCCAAGGGGAAACACTAGGTCGAATAAATCCAAGATTTACCAATTCTTGCAATTGAATCTTTAACTCCCGTAACTCTGCTGGTGCCATCCTGTAAGGAGCTTGATAAATTGGATTTGTGCCTGGAAGGAATTCGATAGTGAACTCGGTTTCTCTCAGGAGGAGGCAGACCAGGAAGATCATCCGGAAAAACATCTGGAAACTCACGAACAATAGGAACATCTTCCAGATTCAAAGTGATCTCCTGAGTATCAATGATGTGGACTAAGTACCCCACGCATCCTTTCTTAAGTAACCTTTTTGCCGTGATGGCGGAAATGAGACATGACGGGAGAACTCTACACTCTTCACAGAATACAACTTCAGGTTGTCCCCGGACTTCTAAACACTACCTCTTTCCTGAAACAATCTCCAGAGGCACGATGCTTTTCTAACCAATCCATTCACGAGATAATGTTAAGATCTACCAAATCCAAGGGAATCAAATCCGCATCTAACATTGCATCTCCCACTTGGACATAACAACCCCTGAATACTATGTCCGCAAATAGGACATCCCCCGTAGGTAAAGAAATACTAAAACTTCCAGCCATGGGTGTGGGTCTAACACTGGCATAAGGTACAAAGCTACTTGCGATGAACGAATGGGTAGCCCCGGGATCTATCAATACACGTGCAAAGTAACCAAAAATAGGAACCATACCAGTGATAACATCCGGTGTGGCCTGGGCCTCCTGCGAGTCATGGAGAAAACCCGAGCCTGGGTAGTAGCACGCCCTGGCTGTCCCCTCTGACTCCTACCGCTTCGTCCATGGAAAGTGGACTGAACCCCACTGCTCGAAGAAGAACCGGCTGCAGAAGAAGATGCCCCACCCCGGGTCTGTCCATGTCCTCTACCACTTTGTCCCTCCTGGGCCCCAGCCTGCCCCCGTAGTAGTACCAATAGTAAGAAGTGGACACTCACTCCGATAGTGCCCGGCTGTCCACACTGAAAACAGGTGACTCCGCTCCTCTGGGTGGGACCACTAGTCTGCCCACGTAATGGACAATCCTTCCTGAGATGTCCTGTCCTGTCCACAGAAATAGCACCCTGTCCTGGCTGAACGCTGGCTCCACACTGGTCTCTAGCGCTAGATCGACCACTGCGGAGCTAGATCTCCGTCCACCGGACCAACCACTACCCGCCGAACTAGAGCTGGATCCTCTTTTTGATGGACCCTGACTCAGCCCACCAAAACCTGACATGTCTCTACTTCGTCTACCACGGTGATCCTGATTGTTCTTTCCACTCTATCAGGAGCCTGAGCCAATGCCCTCATAGAAGTATGTGGGTAGCAGTAACCTTACCCTGAATCTCCAACCATAAACCGTATTCAAACCGCATACATTTTTCTTCTTCAGTGGCTACCATGTCCGGTGCAAACCTTGACAACTCATTGAATTTCTGCTCATATTCAAACACTGTCATATTTCCTTGAGTCAATTGCTGAAATTCAATCTTCTTTGCATTCCGATAAGAATGCGGGTAGAACTGCACAAAGAAGACGCGCTGGAAATCCTCCCAAGTCATATCAGCTCTCCTGACCGTTTTCCACCAATGATACGCATTCCCTTTCAGTGAAAAGGACGCAATCTCACTTTATCCTCATTCCGGACATTGTAGAACCTCAAAAACTCTTTCCACATCCGTGAGCCAAGCCTCGGCTTCCGTAGGATCAGAGCTACCAAAGAACTCCTTAGCTCCCATTTCTTTGACTCTCTTTATATCTGAACCTTCCTGTGCTCCTCTCCCTTGCATGGCAGGAGCCATAGTTTGGGCGAGCTGTGTGGTGAACTGATTCGTGAACTGATTTATAACTTGTTGTAAGTCCAACATATTTTCTCCAGCTTGCTCTCCAACAGGTGGTGGAGGCGGAGGTGAAGGTGGTGGAGAGGGTGGCGGAGATGGAGATGGAGGTAGAGGATTCGGTCGTATCTCGGTACACGACCACGACCTCTAATTCTGGCACCACGGGGAGGCATGATTCTAACCAAAGAACCCACAAAATCATTAGTACCAACACGCAAAGGAACCATGAAAGTCACAAGAAAGAAACCTAATGCTCTGATACCAGCTCAGCAGGACCCGCCCCCGAATCTCCTCGGAAACCGGGACGGATCCCGTCTGAATATCCGGCATCCACAGATGTCGGGCCCACTTACTAATAACCGAGACTTTCTACCAAAATTTTGGCAGAGTCTCCCCTGGAAACAGGACATATTCCAAAAATTTTAACCTGTTAAAACACAAGTTATTTTACATCCCAACAGCCAGCATGCATTTCACAATACATAGCGTTTACAAACCATGGCCTCCGGCCTCAAAATACCAATTTCTAACTGGGCAATAACAGAGCATCTAACAGAATTCAAAGAAAATACAAGTGGGAAGGAAGTTTAACGATTTTACATAGCATAGAGGCCCTGAGAAGGCTCAAGTGCTGAAGCTCGTGAAAACAGGAGCACAAAACACGGCACTACGGCTCGTTCCGGTCAACTCACGGCGTGGGGCGCAAAAATAGAAAATTGTGAGTGGACAAAACAAAGCTAGTTCAATTTAAACCAAAGTAATATAACCCCACCGTTAGAAAACCATGCATGAAATCAATACATTAAAAACCCTCATATTCATACATATACAGTTTGCTCAAACTCGAGCAAAATCCGAAATTCAGATGAAACTTGCAAATCAACCCATCCATCTCTTCCATTATAAATCTCAAATCAAACTCTCAAAACCCGTGCCCATTGGCACGACGAGCGAGGAAGTATCCTCACTCAAAAACAAGAACAAGGGAATAACTATATAATATAAGAGATATTATATATATATGACACACCTAATTGTACGGGGAAACAATCCAACAGGGGATTGTTGACTAGCTCACAATTATCAGCCCTCAAACGGACTATGTGGCTAGGGACAAGCCGTCCAACTGGGGGACTAGCTCTCAGCCAGCACGTACGGACGAAGAATCAAGACCCGTGCGCCTGAAACAGTCTCGACGCGCGCAGACTACCCAATTAAGGGTCTACAGCGACACCCGTTAAGGTATGCCCCGGGTTCGACATTTCCAAGTATCTCACAATTCCGTAATCACAATCCAATTTCAGGGGAGGTACACAGGGTAGTGCTTATAGCACTCCATACTGACATTCTAAACTCATACTTTTCTTCATCTCACAACACCCAAAAATACCTCACACAATCTCAACAAGCCAACACTTTCCCAATAATATACTTATATACTTCAAGATACTTATATGTCAAAACCCATATAAATTGCAAATAACTTTATAACACAACATATCCAACATATGAATAATTGAATACAAAAGGATGGGTTTGCATAAAATCATTTAAATTTCCATGCATATAAATTTCATCATAAAATCATGCTATTATTTGAAAACAAAGTCCACTCACAAGTAGTCCCAAGCTGCGTGACCCGAGAGGGTCCTGCCCGCCTCTAAAGGCGGAGTCGGATTACCTATTTCAAAATAGGAATACGATATTAAAATCCAACTCTTCAAAATAAGACTTTAAAAATAAAATCCTAATTTTTTCCGGGTTTCTAGTACGCACGAGGAATGAGACACTCCTAGGGTCCACCTAAGAGTTTCAAACGCTGGAAAAGTCTTGGAAGACATCTCGGAATCGCCGGACGGTCAAAACTTACGATCGAACGGTTATCGTAAAACATAAACTTTAAATAATTGAATCGGAACATCCGGGTATCCGATTCACTATCCGCGAATTCCTATGCGATCCTAGGAATACCAGGAACAACATACGTGAAATTGGGTTTGATCTAACGGTCCAAACACATCAAACCCGAAAATCATAGATTATGTAAAATTCGTTCGAGGCCCAAACGATATCCAAATTGAGATCCGTAAACTCCTACGCGCTCGTGACAACATAAGGATCATTCTAGGATAAAATGTGGCCTCTGCCGGACTGCCTACGCGCCGCCCCATGCGCCGCCCCGCGTGGGTGGCTTGATCATATTCCTGACCGGAAAAACTTAGTATTTTGGCTCCAAACTCCTACCCTAGGTAATACCCCTAATTTGGAGTCACTTTTGTTCTTGGACAATGGCCAAAAAGTGGCCGGAAGTGGCCCGAAATGCCAACTGAAAATCGGCTGAAGCTAAATTTCGAAATTTGACTTGTAAATTCTCAAAATTTCAGGAAACCTAACCAACAGGCAGCTAGAGCACGAAAAATAGATGAATTTTCATATCTCACTCGTCCAATTCGGTTGAGAAACGAAGGAGAACGAAGGATTGCAAAATCTGTCAAAAACCAGAAAATTTTCTGGGTTTTTTTCTGGTGGCTGCAGCGGCTGCGACGGCAGCGATGGCGGGGGAGGAGGCGGCAGGTCCAGGCCAGTCAACTGGCTCCGGCGGTGGGGGCTACGGTGGTCGGTGGTGGTGGCTGGGGTTTTGCAGAGAGAGGGAGGGAGTTGACGGGAGAGAAAGAGAGATGCACGGGAGAGAAGAGAAATGAGAAAATAGAAAAGAAAAACTGGTTTTAATTAAAATTCAAGTTCCACTTATTTACAGTTTTGCCACTAAGGGTTTTTACCTCGTAACTTTTTCGTTACAACTCCGAATCGAGTCCACTACGTGTCTACGGACTCGGCTCAGTACGAGCTTCCTAAAAACACCACTCGTTGCTCCAAACTCTCTTCGGATAAAAATGGACCCTTTTTCCCTTACTCGAGTGAAAAAATTAGAAATTTAATTTAATTAAATTAAATCAATTAAATAGTGAACTTATTTTGGGTCGGGGGTGTTACAAATTCCTCTCCTTGGTTCGGAGATAGAGTGTGACACCAACTATTTCATCCAGAAAGAAACCATTGTTTCTCCAACTTTCTTCTTCTTGAAATAGGGGGATTTAATTTTAGAATTATTTGTAATCATGAGATAATATCATATTGTCCATCTATCTATCTATCTATCTATTCGAGCATGGAATTCCGATTGTACACCCTTATAACATCTAATAAATTGAATAATGCTCTTTGAAATGGAGGGCAATATAATAATTATATGACAAGTTTAATAGAAAAGGAGTTCACATATTCTAGGACTTCGGTATCAACAAGTCTCTTTGATTATTATTGTCATCCCCTAAAATAAATCATGCACATTATATTCTTCCAATGGAGGCCTATATATAACGCTACTATCAGCTCCTTAAGAGAAAGTAAAAAGAAAGAACAACCAGACTTGTTTTTTAATTGGATTGGAGAGAGTGAGGGGAATGGCAAGATCATCGTCCAATGGAGATTAGATGAAACCATCAGGTGGAGGAGCAAGAGAGCTCGTGAAGATGAAAGATACTTTAACTTCGATTATCTTATTGGAGCATAAGAGGAAGAGGAAGAGCCAAATAATGAACCACAAGTACATGAACAGCAGGAAGGGTCTCATGTTGTCGTAATAACCGATCCAGAATTATTTGATTGCCCTATTTGCTATGAACCCTTGACCATCCCTGTCTACCAATGTGACCAAAATGGCCACATAGCTTGCTCCTCCTGCCGCACCAAAATTAACAACAAATGTCCTTCCTGTTCCAGGTTCATCGGGTTCAACCGTTCCGAGCAATCGAGAAGGCTCTCGAATCAATCACAACATCCTGCCAAAACTTGCAGGTATGGATGCAAAAAATCTTTGACTTTCGATAAGAAAGGTCCACATCAAAAGGCATGTGTGTATTCACCTTGTGTTGGAAAAATGGCTCACACATTTTGTATGCAAGTGAAGGAGTGAGCGACCGGTCGCAAGGTTTGGGCGACCGGTCCCCTTTGCAAGAGACGAAGTCTGAAAAATTCGCAGGAAGCGACCGGTCGCAAGGTATCTGCGATCGGTCGTTAGGTATCCAAATGGTCGCGACGACCGGTCGCAGGTATCCGCGACCGGTCGCTTCTGTGCTGTGCTGATGTTTTCCTTACGTGTTTTCAACTACTTTTTCGGTGGCTATCGCTTTCCACAAGATTGCAGGTGCTTAATGGGTCACTTCTGAAGTTAAAAAATGGTGGACTACCTACTGGATAGTTGGGAGAGCACTCATTGCCAATTGGTTGTCTTGCTTTGAAGGATTCACTCTCCATTTTCTGGTTTAGTGGAAGGTGGCTGAAGTGGGACTTGATTACTTGCATGATCTGATCTTTAGTCTAAGTGGGTGACTAAAGAAGGAACGTGGAGGACAAAGATGATGCCTTATCTTATGTCCATTGGTCTATGTAGGTAATGGGGTTTGAAGCAAGATATTATAAGATGAGAAAGCTAGTTGAAGTTAGGTGTGGTTAATCTCAAGGTGGTCAAGTAGCTGGGAGCTATTGTGTTCAAAGGAGGTTAACTCACCAAGGGAGAGCAATCAGTTCAAGTTAGGAGCTGAGTTGAGGTCTTGAGAATCTAGACACCAAGGAGGGAAACACCAAGGTTGTGAGAGTATTCACAAGTGCATCAAAGTGTTGAGCAAGGGTGTGAGAGAAAAGAGAGCTTGGGGAGAGAATAGAGTTCTAAAGGGGTTTTTCTGTGTAAAACCAAAGTTGTAACTTATTCTTTCATGAAGTGAATTTCTCAAGGGGATCACCAAGAGGATGTAGGCAATTGCTGAACCTCTATAAATTCTTGTGTCACTTTGTGCTTGGTTGTTGTCTCAAATGTGTGTGTGTGTGATTCATCCATCATTGTGTGTGTCACAAAGTCCATCAACAACAAGATCATTAGGGGAGGGTGAAAGTGTTTTGTCCATTTTCACAACACCTTGCTCTTGCCCCTATTTATATTTCAACTTTGTCTCTTCAGCCAAGCAAGTATACCGAAACTTCACCAGTAGCCATGAGATTTCCGCAGCAACAAGATTCAAGTTCAACAACAGCTATCCTGTTTTACTAAATGCTGGCAACAACTTTCGTGTTCTTCAAGAAAAATGATGGTACATTATTTATCCTCAAGAACCATTATGTTGAAGGTCTAGGAAATGTAGTGACAATTAGTTGTATACAACCAATCTTCATGAGCGGCTTCTTCTATGAGCTTGCTACGAAAGCGAAAAAAGATTCTCTCAGATTGCAGTCTTTCACAAGGAGCACTACAAGCCGGCAGGTAATTGATGACGGCCCTCCTAAAACCGGGTTACTTTTAATCCCATGTGATTTTATCACTTCTGATGGACAGCTCAAGATGGATATCTGCATATGGCCTAAACTTTCCAGTATTCTACGAAATTAGCCATGTTTCTTAACATAAGTTGCAGGATATGCACGGGACAGGATTGTTTGGTACCGGATACAAATTTACCGCGTCTAATACAAGGCATGCATTGTGATTTTTTTCTTGTTTTCCCCCAATTATTGGTTGGTTATTTTTTTATACATTGGAGGTGAATATGTTTCTGCTTCTTCTGCGTGCCAACATCAAGAACTCAGTTTGATGAAGAAAAAAAAATTATTTAAAGCAAGTATTTGCTGTTGAGGTTTAATTAATCAACTATATGCATTTTTAGTAGCTTGGACTGGATGTTTACAAAAAAAATCAGGATGGGATTTCCTATTATCTATTGTCTATGTCTTCGTCGCAGTTAGGCTAATCGAGAAGACTAAGTTGAAACTTTGAGACTGATCTACAAGAAATGTCCTATAGAGTAACAGAAACTCCAACCCCTCACACACACATTCACCACTTTAGCAGCTGCGTACTGCAAATTTGGAAAACATTGAATTTCATAACTTTGCTTGGAGTTAATTATCGAATCAGGATCTGAAAAGGTGTGGTTTTCATCTTCTTAGCCAAAATGTGACATGAGCCATTAAATTTGAATTTGTTGTTTAGGATTTGAAATCTCCCTTGGAGAAAGGGATTTAAATATTGTCTAGGACTTTTAGTATTCTTGAAAATAGTTTATATATTCCAGGACGTTTGGTTTATCGAAATCTTGATTCTTGGCTTCCCAAAAAAAAGAATAAGTTAAGCAAAAAACGATCTTGCACATGAGGCCTGTATATGATTGAAAAAGGAATGCCAAGAGTCTCTGTGTTATGATTGAGGCTTGTATATAACACTACATAGCCTTGCATTATTCTTGTTTAGTATCAACTCAATTGAGAGAAATTTTCCATCTGAAAACGAGAAAACAACCAGAGTTGTTTACTACATTAGAGAGATAGGAATGGCAAGTTTCCCGTCTAGTGATGATGATGATGATAATGACATGTCCCTGTACTTTAGGATCCGGCCTGAATCGTTACGTGGAGATTCAGATGAACAAGTTAACATCAGGCCCATGCATAAGAGAGCTCGACTGAATCATCGACCTCATGCATCCATCTTTATGAATGAGGAAGAGGTGGAACAAGAGGAAAGTGGTCAATCTGAAGAAGAAGTTGGCGGAGAAAGTGAACAAGAAAGAGACGACAATGATCATATCAAAGATGAAGAGCAGGATGGGTCTCACTCTCATGTTGTCATAACCCTAACCGACCCAGCAGTATTTGATTGCCCTATTTGCTTTGAACCCTTGACAATCCCTGTCTACCAATGTGACCAAAATGGACACAGCTTGCTCCTCCTGCTGCACAAAAATCAACAACAAATGTCCCTCCTGTTCTGGGTCGTTAGGATTCAATCGTTGCCGTGCCATTGAGAAGGCTCTTGAATCTATCACAATATCGTGTCAAAACATTCATTATGGGTGCAAAGAATCTGTGGCTTTCCATAGAAAAGGTGAACATCAAAAGGCATGTGTGTATTCACCTTGCTCTTGCCCCCATTTATCTTGCAACTTTGTCTCTTCAGCTGAGCAGCTATACCAACACTTCAGCAGTAGCCATGTGAATTCTGCAACACAATTCAGGTACTACGACAGTGTTTCTGTTTCATTAAATGCCAGTGACAAATATCTTTTTCTTCAAGAAAAAAATAATGGTACATTATTTATCCTCAAGAACCATCGTCTTGAAGATCTAGGAAATGCAATGACAATTACTTGTGTACAACCTGGCTTCATGGAGGGCTTCTTCTTTGAGCTTTTTGCGAAAGCCGAGAAAAATTATCTCATATTAAAGTGTTTCGCAATGGACACTCCAAGCCCGCATCATATTGATGATAGCCCTCCTAGAACCGGGTTTCTTTTAATTCCTTGTGGGTTTATCAGTCCTGGTGGCCAGCTTAAGATGGAACTTTGCATATGGCCGAAAGGTATCCTTCCTTTGTAGGGTATGGTGTTTTGGCATGTGACAAGATTGTTCGGTAATACAAGGCTATAGCCTTCTTGTTCTTCTCCTCGTTATTAGTTGGTTCTGTTTTTATACATTTTGAGTGAATATGTTTTGCTTCTTCCTGCCAACTTGAAGAACTTAGAATTTTGATTTGGGTTGAAATTTGTAATGAATGTTGCGTATTTACTAGCTTGGACTCAACTCTATATTAATTTGTTTACCGAACTTTTTTGTATGTATCTTGCATTTTGGAGTTAATTTCCCTAGGGTTTCTTTCCTCCCAATGTAACCAAAAAAAAAGAAGAAGGTTTTGTTGCCCCTTTATATTCCAGGACCATTGCCTTAAAGTGTATCTCCCATTATGTTTGAAATTTTGATTTAATCCAAGGTAGTAAGCCTCCTTGATGATGTAAATATTTACTGAATCTTGGCTTAATTATCTCAATTGATTCTTTTAAAATATTAATCAATAAATATATGTTCCATAGTTTTAGTATTTGTAGAAATTAAGGGGGGAAACAATTTCAATTGATTTTGAAGCGAATTGGCTGTATCAAAATGGTTGTAAACTTCATCAAATACATATTTAATAGTGATACTACATGAATGGGGTTTGAATTCCTTGGCTTCTGTCACAACAGACGCTAATGGTTTCTTCTTGAGAATTTTATTTCTCATGGGCTACCTTCTTTTCCGGTTTAATTTTGAGATAAGCATTATAATAAAATCATTATCTTTCTTTGATTACTAAATCATTTTCTATGTATCTATCTATACTATTATTAAAAAAGAGTCCTCGAGCATGGAATTCCGTTTACACCCTTTTAACATTAAATAAAGGAAAATACTATATAAGTAGGAACTCCTACATTCCTAATAATAACAGTGTGACATGTGTGCAGGAGCTCCTGCATACTGCAAATTTGGAAAACATTGAATTTCATAACTTTGCTTGGAATTAAGAGAATCAACATATACCAGTTTCTTTATATAAAATCTTAGAGTGCTGCTATTTCCACCTCATGTCGTATTTTCCCACCTTATCTTCAAATTTTGAAAGACAACTTTACAAAGTGCTTCTATTTCATTTATAGATAACATATCATTCCCCTAGTTATCATCTCACAGTATCCATACAAACAGCGTTACTAAAGTCTGCCTACTCACACAAAAAAAGCTAGTTTAATATGACAAGATAACATAGCTCTCTTAACCTCACAAACAGAACACTATAGCGCGCGGCTGTTCTTTTTGCGTGACAATTTTGTCAGATTATTTTAGGGTTTAGGGCTAAAATACCACTTTAGCCCATTGGACTATAGTTATTTTCTTCAATTATTTTATTTATACAAGCGATATTGAAAAATGAGAATTTAAATTATTTCCGATACCTCCTATTCTAATGATTTTCAGCTATTAGCCCATTTGGCTAGAGTTATTTCTTCAACTTTTTAAATATATTTGGCTGTTTAAATATATTTGAATTCATGAGAGTCAAAATTTCTGAAGTATTAAATTCTTTACTATGATTAAAAATGTTGCATTAGATTGTTTAACCATGTTATTTACTCCCTTTTCACTGCAAACCCAAAATGATATTTTGATTAACCAAGTCCAAGTGCCAAAATCATGGTCTCCTCAATGCCAAGAACAATTTCACAACCCCTTTTGTATCTGCAGCAAACCAACTGGGTTTGGTCATATTTGGTCGGTTAAAAGACCTTACTACAGACGTGCTTTACATGAAGATTCCATCAGAACTAGAAACTAAGTGATGATAAGAAAAACAAAACAAAACAAAACTAGCATTGTTAAAATGATCTAAACCTCATTTAATAACTAAACAAGCCAGCTTTAGATCACTTGAGGCAGCAACCATTATAATCAAATAAAGGACAAATCACCACCACAAACAACTAGGTGGTACTAACCACAATCATGCAGCAAGATCCAGTCAACATAGACACAAGGTCAGAGAGTACTGAGTTCACCACAGGAGGAAAAAAAAGATAAATTAAATTAAAAAAATCTAAGTGTTACCAGCAGTTTCTAATCACAGAGACTGTCTTGGACCTACTTAAACTCATTTATGGCATACCTTCATCTTCAAACTTATCCCAATCTTCATCCCAGTCAGCATCTCCTTCTTGGATGCCCGGTTGCCAGCCTTATATAAAAGCAAAGAAAAGTTTCGAACGACCAAATGTAATATAATAACTACAAATATTGCGGCAGTGAAACTATAAAGACAAAAAAAAAAGACACTTGTGAAACCCTACCGACTTTGAACAAGTTCAATCCATCCTATTACATGTTTTCTTTTTTGACAAACAAATCAGAGAGATTTGCAAGACTACATAAGATTTCCAATGATTTCAGCTTCTAGAAAGACAATGATTTCAGCAGTGAACGGAAATACAACCTTCCGTTCCAAATAAATACCATTTTTTGAAGACTGTTTTCATATCAGTGCCTAATATAAGGGTCCTTATTGCCCCGATTTCTAGTAGTGAGGAATAGGTATTAATTAACACTCTAAAAAAGTTATCATGCACTCTTCTTTTATTTTTATCATGGTTCCCGAACACGCACAATTTCAAACCTCAATTAATATTCTCTAATAAGAATAATATGCAAACTAATAGTTATAGACATTTCTTGAAAAATCAAGTTGATTTCTCTCAACATATGGATCAAGTTTCCTCCTTTTATTTCATCCCTCTATAATGTTGTTCAGATTTTAATTCGATCCCTTGAATTCCCACCACCTATAAAGAAGGGGTAGATGTCACAAGTGCTTAATTAAGCTCATTAATTATAAGCAGCTTTGGAGATATAGCTTTCCTAAACGAAGCTAGTGTCATGCAGAGGCTAAGCGTGACTGCATTGTCCACTTTGAGTTGAGATAATGGGAGGGCACTACTGGACTCAAATCTTAATAGTGGTACTGTGCCAAACTTGGACTTCGATTAAAATGAACCCCAAACGTGCAATTGATCCACTAAGAAAACTATATGAGAACATGACAGTTCAGTCCACTGTGAGAGAAGTGCCCTGACAATGAGATTTGTTTATTTGAAATCCACCATATTCCTTGCAATGCAAAAGACCCATTTGCAGGTTTTAGATGCATACCCATGAAATCCCAAATGAACTAACTATACTTGAAAGAGGCATCTAGATTTTCATCATTAGATAAGATGCTTTTTTTAGTTAAATCAAGTTTTAGGTACATATATTAGTTTGATTGCATTCATATATATATATATATATATATAACGATCGAGAGAACCGTCTTTATCAACCAGAGAGTATGAAAAAAATTAATCGTACACTATGTATGAATAAGATTATGTTTTTATTATTGTCTTGTCCTGCAGTGCTGTGACTTAACTTTCTAAGATTTACAATATACTTAAGTATTGTGTTGTCTGTTTGAGCAAAATTCTCATGGGAGAATATTTGCAAGAGATTCTTTGTCCTTTGAGATTCCTTCCCTCTTCTTCTTTCTCGATCCCTCTGAAAAAGACTAGAGCAAATAGATCACACCAAGGTGTTGGCCAAAGGCCCTCCGATGCCTAAGTTTCCTAAGCCAGTTAAATGATCTTGAGAAAAATGCAAAGATAACTAAAAGGTCGGAGTTTTCTCTACGGTACGAGAGAGACCGGATGGCCGAAGCCATGAGGGAGTTTAGGATTACCTCATGTGTGTTGTGTAGCCATGTATATAGGATTATTCTTACCTGAAAAATGATAGGAATTAATCAAAGAGATTCCTGGAAATTGGTTCCTTGATTTAGGAGATATTCTCATATTAAATCAAAGATAATTTCCTAATATTTAATTAGGGTAATTAATTGACCTAAAAAATATCTCATTTTCCACATGTCATCTTCTTAATTGGCTGCTGAAATATGTGTTCCCACATTGTCTCACAGTGGTGTCACTTTCATGTGGTCTATTGGCAATTTGGTATATATATATATAGTAGAAAAGGCTACATATTTCCTCTACTAATACTCTGTTCTGAGTTGTGACTATTGTTGGAAGTTGGAACTAAAGCAAACGTTTTCTTATTTAACCGCAGGCATCATGTGATCCCAATGACTTCGAGGCTAGCCACAGCCATCTACTTACCATTTGAAGAGTTGCCAGTTGTTCTTAATACTATATTAACAAACATCACATGCTCACATCTTGAATTCCATCGTATTCTTCGCCATTCGACTCTCTTTTAAGCCGGCATTTGGTATGTCAAGCTCTATTATTTGGTATAGTGGGAAATTAGGTATATAGTACGAGCTATAACTTTTTGTTTGATGAGAGAGAGAGAGAGAGAGAGAGAAGAAACAAACAAACAAACATTGAAGAAATGGACATGGCGTCCTTCAATAAGACATTAAAATTTGGATATATATATCTCCATTCTAGTGCAGCCACCACTAGCTCCAAATCAATATACTTTAAGCATATCAAAGTTTGTTCCCTTGTTGATTTTCTTGTTAATTTTCTATTCTTAAAACTCACAGGTTCATAGCACTTTAAACTCTGTAGTGAAAACACTGAAGAAGATCACGGGTCACCATGAAAATCTGCAAATTAAACAGTGATCCAACATTGTTTGCTGGGCCATTGTCTTTATTTGGATCCAACGTCGAATATAAACTATGTTCATCAACATTCCAACGGCACAAAAACAATTTTTTTAGAGAAAACGCCAAAAAAAAAAAAAAAAGAACATCTTGTCTTCTTTTTTTAACTTGAAAACTGAAATCAAGGGGCCTGTTTGTTTGGTAACCATTTCAATTTTAGTTTTTCATTTTCATTTTTTGTGCTACAGAATAGAGGAAAAAGAGGGAGAATGTAAGTGAGAATGAGGGTGTACATGAGATTGAGAGGGAAGATGAGAGGGGAGGATGGGAGGGAGGAGTTACAAAAGTAGAATTTGAAATCTATTTGAAATTATTTTCACTTTTGTTACTACGCCTACCATCCTCCCCTCTCATCATCTCTAATTTTCTTCTATACTCTAGTACAAAAAATGAAAACTAAAAACTAAAATTGAATTGGTCATCAAACAGCCCTTCAATTTTAGTTTTTAGTTTTCAATTTTTGTCCTAGAGAATAGAGGAAAAATAGAGAGAATGGAAGAGAGAATAAGAGTGAAGATGGGATTGAGAGGGAACATGAGAGGGGAGGATGGGAGGGAGGAGTATCAAAAGTGAAAACAAAAACTAAAAACTGAAATCTATTTTAAATTGTTTTCACTTTCAAGTTTTTGTTTTCACTTTTGTTAGTCCTCCCTTCCATCCTCCCCTCTCATCCTCTCTTTCAATCACATCCTAACTCTCATTCTCACTCTCATTTTCTTCTATACTCTAGCACAAAAAATGAAAACTAAAAACTAAAATTGAAATGGTTATCAAACAGGAATAGAACTTACAATGAACTCTAAGGTAATGACAAAAAATTTATGCTTTCTTTTCCTCTCTCTTTTTTTTTACTGAATTACCAAAGCACAAAATTAAAAAGAAATGGTGCAAACGAACAAAATTTGAGTTTGAAAATTGTGCAAATAGCGACCGATTATTTCTTATTAACTAATTATGAGAATGTTAATTTTGAATTATCATTACCATAGAAGGGGGAGGTAAGTCACTTGGCATTGTATTGGGAGCATAACTTTGAACACACGTACCGCATTATTCAATTCTATTGTACATTATAAATAGCACATCCAACAGGGCCAGCGCCACAACCACAAGTCTCTGTAGACTGTAGAGTGGTTCCTTCCTCCTTTGCATTGTGCTTAATCTCCGTGTTTGTTCCAGTTTCCATTAGCTTCACATATGACATTATCATCTTTGTTCCAGTTTCCATTTGCTTAATCTCTGTGTTTTACTTCTGGCAAGGCAAGGCTTTGTGTTCGGAAGTGATCAAGATGTTAACAGAAGCTTGCACCTTATTGCTGTCATGGATCTTTCTGTATTTTGGCTCTCTCTCTCTCTCTCTCATGTTTGTCTAAAGCATGGTGTGAAAACAGAATGAAAACTGATAATGCCTTAGGGTCAAGAGCTTCCATGACAGGCCACACTTATCTTTTCTTAATATATTATTTTCTTTTACAACCAATGTTTTCTGTCATTTACATTCTGGCTAATAACCTTTTCAACTGTTACAGGGCATGGCACCAATGCTTCGTCGACAACAAGGCAGGCAAGAATCACCTCCTATACTCTCAATAATGAATATTTCTTTTGTTTCTATATGTTTGTCACTTAATGATTAAATTAAGAAATATATTTGGATATGGAGTTTTTAATGACTTGTGTATTGTGAATGCCAGCTTTAACAAGTTTGTGAAACATTGTTGAAAATGCATATAGCCAAAAGCTGATTTCAACTGTACCTTTTTCTTTAATTTTGATCAAGCAGTGCTTGGGAGATCCCTTGGAAGCTCTATATGGAGGAGGGATTGTAGTAAATCCAGAATTTAACTATAACATTGAAGGTTGGAAAGCTTTTGGAGATGGTAAAATAGAAGAACGAATATCGAAGGAAGGGAACAGGTTCATTGTGGCACGTAGTAGAAAGCATCCATCAGACAGTTTATCGCAGAAGGTTCAAGTCGAGGAAGGGAAAATCTATAGCTTTTCTGGTAAGAGTGTGGTACTTGTGTCAGCCAAAATTATGTGTTTTATGTGTTTGTTTGTTACATGATTCTGAAAGAGCAAAATTTTGAAATGTTCAGCTTCTGTTCAAGTCAGTCAAGGAAGGGAGACTGTAGCTGTTGTCTTTAAGTTTCCAAACGGCGATGGTGTACGTGGTGGTGATGTAGTAGCTGAGGAGGGGTGCTGGACCTTGCTAAGAGGTGGCATAGTGGCAAATTTCACAAGCCCAGTGGAGATTCTTTTTGAGGTAAGGTAAAATATGAGTTTGTATTTGGATCCTCTTGTTGTTTTGGCAAATCTTTTAAGGGTTTAATTTACTGACATAGTCAAGATTAAATGAGTTTCTTGACTGTATATGCCTTTTTTATGCATCTGTAGAGCAAAACCACGTCAGTGGAAATATGGTTGGACAATGTCTCATTACAACCTTTCACCAAGGAGGAATGGAGATCCAACCAGGACAAGAGCGTCAATGAGGTAAACCCAAGTAGAATGAATCACATCAATTTAGAAAAACCATTAGCTTAATGTTAGAATTGCAGAATTTGTGGATATTATGCTAGACCATTCATTACTTCATAATTTGTGGATCGAATCCTGATAGGGATTCTAGAACTATTTGATAGATTCCTAGTTAAAATGTGCTCTATTTTCCTGCAGCCTAACATTTCAATACTTTTCTGTGCTATACTTGCATACAGAGGGGGTGGCAATCCGTGTTAGCATGTCATGTTCGTATCGTGCCATTTCATGAAATTTTATAATCGATTTAAACCCTGCAGGTACGTAAGAGTAAGGTGAGGTTACAGGTAACTAAGGCAAGTAAAACTCCTCTGAAAGGCACTAAAGTATCCATCAAGCAAATCAAGTCACACTTCCCATTTGGATGTGGCATGAACCATTATATCCTCACAAACCCTGATTACCAGAATTGGTTTGCATCAAGATTTAAGTGGACCACTTTCACAAATGAGATGAAGTGGTACAGCACCGAGAAAATACAAGGCCTAGAAAACTATACTATTGCAGATAACATGGTTAAATTTGCCCAACAGAATGGGATTTCTATTAGAGGCCACAACGTCTTCTGGGACGATCCAAAGTACCAGCCTGACTGGGTTAAATCCCTTTCCCCTGAGGAACTACGAACGGCAGCAGCAAAGAGAATCAATTCTGTGGTTTGTAGATACAGAGGACAACTAATTGCTTGGGATGTAATGAATGAGAATCTTCATTTCAGATTCTTTGAGGATAACCTTGGTGAAAATGCTTCTGCAGAATCCTACTCAATAGCTCAGCAGCTTGATCCTGGCACAGTTATGTTCATGAATGAGTATAATACCATTGAATATAGCGAAGACAAGAATTCAAGTGCAGCCAACTACAAGAAGAAACTTGAAGAGATTTTATCATATCCCGGAAATGCTAATCTGTCAGCCGGAATAGGGTTGCAAGGTCACTTTGGTTCTGGTCAGCCAAATCTTGCTTACATGAGATCTGTTTTAGACATGTTAGGTGCAACAGGATTACCAATATGGCTTACAGAAGTGGATGTGGGAAAAGGCCCAAATCAGGTACAAATCTGCAATATGTAAGACAATCTGATCACCATAAAAGAAACCAGAAAACAACAGATTTGTTTTACGACACTCTCAAGTGTAGAATTTTATGCTTATTTATTTATTAAATTTTTTTTTTTTTGGCAGGCTCAGTATTTGGAAGAGGTGCTGAGAGAGGGCTATTCTCATCCTGCAATTAAAGGGATCATCATGTTTGTAGGCCCATTGGCAGCTGGTTTTAATGTTACCACACTTGCAGATAAGAACTTTAAAAATACTCCATCAGGAGATGTTGTGGACAAGCTGATTGATGAATGGAACTCTGGGACCCAAGAAATCACAACAGATGATCAAGGATTTATAGAACTTTCCCTTTTTCATGGAGATTATGAGATCACAGCAGAAAACCACATCACCAATTCTTCGGCTACTGTAAGCCTTAGTGTTACACAAGCTGAACCACATGCAATTGTTCAGGTTCATATTGATAACTGAAAGTGAAATATCACAATGTATAATTATACATATATAATGAGATAAATAAATTTCTATACTATTATGACAAAATCCTGGTGCAACAAGCTGGAGAACAAAAAAAAAGTCCGGTTACAGCGAGGTAAAGCCAGAAAACAAAAATTAAATAACTATCAGTTTAAGCTGAGCAAGGCCAGCCTTGTCATGTAATAAAACAGAGAGAAAATTACTAGGATGCTCATCAATCATTTGAAGCCTCACACCATTCCCCATTTTGGCGAGGGCATCGGCATTTACTTACTTTTTGTTCAGATTCATGCAGTTACTTCTTAAAACTATTAAATATGAATATGTTATGAATTCATCACCTTCAAACTCAATTAGAAGTAGAGATGAATGTCTATAAATTTGGTAACAAAAATCCCCCATACTCACAGTTCAATCACTTGGGACAAAAAGAGAATTGAAATTAAATGGCACACGAGGAGGAGAATTTAGATCAAATAGGGAAGCATAAGTTTGGAAATTTATTTACCACATTACACAGTTATAGTGTTCATTATAAATACCACATACAACCAGAAGCCTCTGTTGCACTTTGAAGATAGATTGTTCTGTAGACCATAGAGTTGTTCCTTCCTCCTTCGTTTAACTTCTGCCTTTGTTCCTGTCTCCATTTGCTTCACACGTGACATTATCATCCTTCTTCCCAAAACTTTGAAATTATTTTATTTGTGGCAAGGAAGGGTTGTTTGTGTTCTGAAGTGATCATCAAGATGTTCACAGAAGCTTGCACCCTATTGCTTTCATGCATTCTTCTGTATTTTGGTCTCTCAATACCTTTATATACACACAAATCAGCCAAAAACCTGCTTGATCAAACATAAGCAATTAATATGCAAGAAAAATGTATTCATTTTTAGATGATCAAACACAACTTGTCAAGTCTGGTAAGGGATGATCGCCTGCGAAATATTAAATTTCTTTTTACTTTTAGGTTTATTTGAGTTTTAATTTAGAGGATATTTGTGTCTTTTAAAGTGGGTTTTCTGCTATATCTGAAATTTTTAATAAAAAATGACATTTGTGAAAATAATAGTCAAAATTTGGCTATTTTTTATAAAACGCGGGTTTTCTCTTTTTATTACAATAGTCTAGCCGTGCGGCTATACTTGATTTTTTATTTTTTTTTAAAATAGTATAGCCATGCGGCTATACTTATCCTGACACACAGGAGTCTAAATCGCAAGGCAGGACCTTTTTTTTTTTTAATAAATAGGACAGCCGCGCGGCTATACTCGGTTTTTTATTTTTAAAAATACGTATAGCCGCGCGGCTATACGTATTTTGACACGTGGGCACCGCAAGGCCGGTCCCCTTTTATATAAATATTATAGCCGCACGGCTATACTTATTTGACACGTGGGCACCTAATCGCTGCGGTCCTCTCTTTTGTTTATAAATAGTATAGCCGAGCGGCTATATGTATTTTGACACGTGGCACCTCATCACAAGGCGGGTCCTCTTTTTTATACTAGAAATAGTATAGCCGGGCTATACTTATTTTGACGCATCGCAAGTGGGCGCCTAATCCCTTTCCCCCAAGGAACTACGAAAAGCAGCAGCAAAGAGAATCAATTCAGTGGTTTCTAGATACAGAGGACAATTAATTGCTTGGAATGTACTGAATGAGAATCTTCATTTCAGATTCTTTGAGGATAACCTTGGTGAGGATGCCTCTGCAGCATTCTACTCCCAAGCTCAACAGCTCGAACCCTGTCACAATTATGTTCCTGAATGAGTATAATACAATCGAATATCCTTTAGACAAGGGAGCAAGCGCAGCCAACTACACGAAGAAACTTCAAGAGATCCTATCATATCCTGGAAATGCTAATCTGCGAGCCGGAATAGGGTTGCAAGGTCACTTTGGTTCTCGCAGCCAAACCTTGCTTACATGAGATCTACTTTAGACATGTTAGGTGCAACAGGATTTCCAATATGGCTCACAGAAGTGGATGTGCAAAAAGGCGCAAACCGGGTATTCTAATAGAAAATCAGAAACAGAAAATTTAGTTTACAACGGTTTCAAGTGCGAAAGTGTTAATTATGTAGTCAATTAATGTGTTAATTATGTAGTCAATTAATGTTTGGCACCTACTATGTTTGGCACCTACAATATTTGGGGGGCTTGACTAGGTTGGTTGCCTAACTAGTTTGGTTGTCTAATTAGTTTGGTTGCCTAACTTGGGGGGCTTGACTAATGTCTTAGGAATTTGTATATATATGTGTTGATTGTAAGTAATGAAAGCATAAGTGAAAATCAGAAAATATTCTACAACTCTCATTCTCTCTACACTTTCCCCTCTCTACTCTCAATATTCTCTATGTTTTAGCATGGTATCAGAGCCTATGGCTAATCCTTAAGATCCCCTATCAAATTGAGAGTCGTTGGCGTTTTTTTTCATGTTGCTGTAAATTCTCTTGTTTCTGTTAAATTTCCTTTCTTTATCTGTATGGGCAATAAGTCCATTGGCCACGATGGCCTAATTTGTTTCCTATGGGCACTACGTCTCTTGATCACCATGATCTCTTTCCTCCGTGAGCCTCGTCATCGCTCACCGAGCCATTTCCTTTCCTCCGCGAGCCTCGTCACTGCTCGCTGAGCCTTTTCCTACTCGGCCTTGTCTCTCTCATGCCGAGCTACACTACTGCCGCTGTTCCCTTTGCACAGCCACTCTGGTGTTTGCATAATCTCTCACGTCAACATCTTGTGTTTTCTTATTTATGGTTTCTTTTCTCACCACCTATCACATACTTCTTACTTTATTCCCCTTTATTTCCTTAAATTATTTCTTCCACTCTATTTCCATCCCATTTTTGTCTGGTATATTTCTTCTCCCTTGTTGCCTTTCACTTTTCTCTGTGTTACCCACGTGAAGGGTGTTCTCTCCTCATCCCTTTGTTCTCATGCACATCATATTTGTGTGGGTAAAGTTTCTCTGCCTACTCATTTCTTCATTAAATATATATATGAAGAAAAAAAAAAATTGCCACCTCTTCTCTTCATTTTTATTTCTTCTTTCTTTTTGGGTTGTTGCAGACTCTTCTCCATCTTTTATTCCTTTTCTCCAGTTGTCGGATGCCCATCTCCATTCCACCTTTCCTTGCATTTGTTTCTGCCACGAGACCTGCCACATTTGAGTCTCTTTATTATTATTTCATTTTCTCTTCTTCCAAATCTCGACCCTCTACCAGTGTCAGATTTGAGGGGGGAGATAGATGCAACTTTATTTGGGTGCTGCAACTTTATTGTCATTACCGGTGTTGCTTTCTCCAAATCTCGACTCTCATACGTCGTCGAATTTGAGGGGGAGTGACACTGCTGCTCATCTATTCCGCTGCAATTCTGTTACCTATCTGCCATGACTCTGATTCTTCTACATCTGAGCTTCAGTCAGCTTCTTTTTCTCAAGTGCCACTGCTTTTATGGTTCTGACAACCCCTTCTCTTCAGGGGAGAGGAGGAGTGAAGAGAAGTTGTGTCTGCAATAATGGAAGTATTTGTGATGGAAGTATTTGTGATGCTACTAGTATTGTTGTTGCTGCCTACTATATTGCTCTTGCTTGGTGCCAAGTGTCTTAGATTTCTCTCACTGGTGCCAATGCCACTGATCATATGGCTCCATCGACCCCTTCTCTTCAGGGGGAGATGGGGAGTGAAGAGAAGTTGCCTCTGCTGTTGCTCCTCCCACAGTTGTCCGCCCTGCCTTGTCTTGCCGGTGCCAGTGGCTTATCCGCTCTTGCCTGGTACCAGTGTTGCTCTTGCCTCCGTCGATGTTGTTGTCTCTTGTTGAGGACAGTGTTGTTGTTGCTTCTACCGTGTTCTTACCTTTACCGGTGTGTTTCCGATGTGGTCATGCCCGTTGACCTTGCCTTTGCTTTACCTTGCCTTATCCTATTATTTAGGGTTTGGTTGCCCTTGCCTTTGTCGTGCCACCTTGCCTTTGCTTGGCCTTTATTTGCCTTACCTTGCCTTACCCTTTCTTTTTAGGGTTTGGTTTTACCTTGACGTGCCTTTCCCTATTTTAGGGTTTGGTTGTGTCCTTGCCGTGTTCACAGGGTTTCTGTGTCCTTGCCGTGTTCACAGGGTTTCTGTGTACTTTACCTTACCTTTGCCGTGTTCACAGGGTTTCTGTGTCTTTGCCGTGTTCCAGGGTTTCTGTGTCCTTTACCTTATCCTTGCCGTGTTCACAGGGTTTCTGTGTCCTTTACCTTACCTTTGCCGTGTTCACAGGGTTTCTGTGTTCTTTGCTTTGCCTTTGCCTTGTTCGCATGGTTTATGTGATCTACCGACCAACCGGCTGCACTTGGATTTGGTGTTGCCACCGACAGGCCGAAATGATTAACTTCGATGTGGCCTTTGCTCCACGTGTGGCCCACCATGTAGTGGTCCCACGTGAGGGGGCATGTTGAAGTGGATCGACATTTTATTAAGAAGAAGCTCGATGCAGACATATTAATGAAGGAAGTCTCTTGTTATAGCTTTCCACGACTCTCTTGGCAAGTTGGGCATTGGTGATATCTATGCACCAACTTGAGGGGGAGTGTTAATTATGTAGTCAATTAATGTGTTAATTATGTAGTCAATTAATGTTTGGCACCTACTATGTTTGGCACCTACAATATTTGGGGGGCTTGACTAGGTTGGTTGCCTAACTAGTTTGGTTGCCTAATTAGTTTGGTTGCCTAACTTGGGGGGCTTGACTAATGTCTTAGGAATTTGTATATATATGTGTTGATTGTAAGTAATGAAAGCATAAGTGAAAATCAGAAAATATTCTACAACTCTCATTCTCTCTACACTTTCCCCTCTCTACTCTCAATATTCTCTATGTTTTAGCAGAAAGTTTATGCTAATACACTTGTTTGGTCTGTGTGCAGGCCCAGTACTTGGAAGAGATACTAAGGGAGGTTTTTTCTCATCCTGCAGCTGCACTTGAAGGGATCATCATGTTTGTAAGTCCATTGGCAGCTGGTTTTATTGTTACCACACTTGCAGATAAAAACTTAACAATACTCCAGCAGGAGATGTTGTGGATAAACTGCTTGATGAGTGGAGGTTTGGGACTCAGGAAACCACAACAGATGATGAAGGATTTACAAATATTTCTCTGTTTCATGGAGATTATGAGGTAACTGTACAAAACCACATCACCAATTCCTCAGCTACTCTAAGCCGTAGGGTCACACAAGATGAACCACAAACAATTGTCCAGGTTAATAATGATACCTGAAACATCAGTTATCAAGTAAGATTTTTTTGTTATTTTGTTTTATTTTGTTTAAGAGTTAAAAATGCTCATTAGTGCATGTCCCATCCATTCGGACATTTGGAAAATAAGGATTATACTATATACTCTTTCAGTTACTTACTTTTCTCCATTACCACCCCTCTTGTTCCAAAAGTTCAAGATTTTCTTCCTCTCCTTTTTCTGATCCAATTACATACACTTTGCAATTGCTGTGTAGCCAGTGAGACAGAAATAAGGCGCCGAAGCAGGGGAACTGATCAGAATTGCTGCTATTCGTGCTACCAAAACTGCCATGGAGTATGAATTTGAACCTCCACATACAACTTTGCTACTAGACAGAGATTTGAAGAACGAATGACACCAAACCAAATCCAACTTGTGGTCTTGCATTTGGAACAAGGACACCGAAATGGATTTGGGGAGGGCAAGCTTCAGGAAGGGCCTACGCATTCGCGCTGTCGAATATCAAAAACATAAATAGAACAAGAAGCCTCGAACTCTTTGGGACAATGCAGCCCAAAAGAAAATAAGGACTCATAAAGCAACACAACGGAAGACCATAGACCTAGCAATAAGATGTGTATATAATCATTAATATGAGGAGGCTTAGGCAGCTTCAACCCTAATCATATTTTAATAACTTTCTTCTTCACTCAAAAGGAGAAAATCGCACAATTTCTCCTAGACCCATTATGTCATTTGCCCCGTATAGGCCAAGAGAAAGTAACAAGGTTGCCCCTGCCTTGCGCAACATGTTCTTTGTCTATTTTCATTAATTGCTATATTAACCACACATGAAAAAAACAACAAAAAAACAACAACAACAAAAAAAGTTGCCTACTTGCACACAACAAGAATGGACTCGATTATCTAAACTCATAGTGGGATTCATATCTCATCAAAGCCGTATCTATTGTGTGTTAGTTAGCAACTTGTTAGGAAATGCGCCAATCCACTAATATAACCTGTGATTTAACTCCTTTTCTATTCGATGTGGGATTCTTGTCAATGACACATAGGTAGGAACTATAATTATGTACATGAAAGGATCTGAGCTATTAATTCAAAGCATAATTAGACGTCATTAATGATGGTTGATGCATATACAAACTACATATTTAGTACACATATGCTTGTGCAATGTTTAATAAGCTAATTAACATTCAAAAAAACAGAGACAGCAACTCTCAAGCCCTCCTTGCAGCTATGAAGCACGAGACTGCAGCCATGATAACGGTGATTGCAACAAAGCTTACATCGTCGAAAATGGCGGCGAAACGCATCTCTTGGAGATCCCAAATCGTTGAAGCACAGAGACTCAGCCCCTCATAAATCATAACCAAAACAGCCATCCCTTTCTGATGGTATATATCACCACCACAAAGACACATGCACTAGCATTACACCGAATCTGGCTTGGTGGGTTCTCCTCTCCACCTGTTCTCTGAAGTTGAAATAGTAGTTTTAAAAAAAACCTACACTGAGCTTCTGAAAGCCAGCCTAGCGTGTGACAAAGTTATAAAGTAAGTGATTTGGAGTTTTGCTCAAAAGAACACAAGTTTCAGCTGCTTCTAGGATGCTTCCTGATGGGCCCTATCAAATCACACTTGTCTTCAAGCAAACCAATGCTATATAATATGCATGCAATATACATATCAGTGTAAGAACAACCGGAGCAGTAAGTGTTGCCACGTTGGTGTAGCTTTTGGTGCCAGCCAAATAGGCTATCTGATCTGATCAGACTATAATTGAATTTGGCCCCGTATTGAATATCTTTACGCTGTCGATTTTTGGTTCAGCTCTTCAAAGGAAGCTTCTCAAATGAAAATTTTCATTTTTTATTTATTAACTTTTGGGTTTTATCAAGTACTAGCTAAACTATCCACTCCAACACAAAGATGTCAAATAACCTCTTGTAGATGTGTTATAATATAAATTGATATTTATTGATATTATTTCTTAAAAGAGAAAAAATAAACTCTGTCATCCATTCATATAATATGAGTATAAAATGTATTACGTGACCGTAGTGTGGTCTAGCATGCAACCAAAGCCTAATCTCTGTTTTAAGGTATTTTATGATTACAAAATTATTACATCATTCTTCATTTTTAATAAAACTTCTTACATTCTTCAAATAGAAACACTTCTAAAAAGTACTTCATATCATAAATACTTCCTACAAAAGTAATTCAAAACGCGCCTTGGAATATGCAATTTTATGGAAATTGGATTAATAAAAATTCATTGCACGGTTGCGCCTTGAAGCCTTAAATAAGAATCCAATATCATTTGTAGCCAAGATTCAACTTTTACATGTGAGATTTGAGCACTGACAATGGATAAGTTGTTGAAGAATACACATAGTCCCATATTAAATACTTAACAAAATATAAAATCTCATATAATAAATGGCTCCACTCCTAATAACATCGAGGACTTTTGTATAAAACCTCACACCTATTAAACAGTTGATTAAATTGAAGATAATATTACTAGTAGTAAACCAAAAGTTCATTCCTCCGAAATCTTAACGCAAGTGGTATACTCCATATCCACTAAGACCACTACAAGCATTGGGCAATCATGTAAATTACGGTTGAATGTCACATGTTCCATGCTCTAGCTAATTCAGCCCAAAGATATATATGGCTCATAAATTTGCCACGCCGCCCCATTAAAAAAAAATACCACCATCCTCATCTGTTTTTATATTCTTTTCTAGAAGCTGCCAGCCTAAAAGGGAAGTAAGAGAGTTGTGCCAAGATAACTAGTGTACGTACAATTGTAGCGAAACAAAAACAATAATGCAATCCTCCCAAATCTTAGTCTCTTCTATCCCTCTATGAGTCCTAAAAGAAAAATTCCATATAGGGGGAGGAGGAAGAAGTATCACTGCCCCTCCTTCCTTCCTCTCTTCTAGTCTTTTCTTTTTAGGTTAGTAAATTAGTCCACTAGGGCGTTTAAAATAAAAAGTTCATTTATGGTGGTTTCTTCTAAGCCATGGTTATATTAAAGTTCCCATCACCTTTTTTAGTCTATGTTCTTAATCAAATTCTACTCCCAAAATCTGCTCCCTAATGTAACTTATGTTTTTTAAATTTGATTCTACATCGTCTTTAACTGAGGTTGCTACAAATCACCCAATTATTCTTTGGCAAAGTTGTTGTTTTCATTTATTGTTTGCTCTTATGCGCAAGTAAATTGCTGAAATCATATTTTCCCAAAATCTGTTATGGATGCGGTGGTGGGTGTGGTCTCGACAACGCTTCTTCAGGTGGCAATCGTAGAGTTCGTTTAGGCTCATGGGTTGATATAGGGTTTTGGTTATATTGGGTTTGTAGGCTTTGTTTAGGGTTATGACTACTTGTAGTAATGTGGGCTAGTAGTTTTAGTGCAGTTTTTGTCCACTTTAGTTTTGCTTTTAGCATATTAGTTTGTTGCTCTTTTGAGATTGATATTTTAGATTTCTTATTGATGTATTTGATTGTACTGTTGAAGTTTATTTAATAAAGTTTTTATTTAATAAATATATAAATAAATAAATAAAAACTCATGTGTATGTTATAAATTCTAACCATTGATGCATGTGTGATTCGTGCCAGATCAACGTTTAAAAATTATCAATGCATTGTAGGTGATTACGAGCAACCATCATAACCGTTACGAGCGATCAACATTAAACGCTCAAATTTTATAAATACAACATTAGTGTTTATGAGCAAAATTCAATACATTTTAAACTTGAATTGAAACACTTTTAAGGTCCTCACAATATTCTGGTCAAAAAGCCAACCTGGCAAATTGTTGATTGGATGAGCTGCTAGTTGATTTGAACAGTCTGGACTAGACAATATCTTTCACCTTCAAAAATCATTTATGACGTCGTTTTACCATTTCCCAGCTTCAACTTTTGGCAGTACCATAAACCAACCCACATTTCACCAGAGCGCGTGGTTATTCTCCACTAATAATATCATCACAGGTGTCTCCAAGATCCAATACCCTTCTTCACTCTTCAGAAGGCGCGTGCATGAATAAAAGGAGCATTCCTCAATTTCTCTGATTAATTATCTTTCATTATATTTTTTCCTTTTTCTTTTGAAAGTTGTTATAATTTCTTTGCTGACAGAAAAGGAATTCCAAACGCACAGACAGAGAGCTGCAGAGAGAGAATTTCAATGCGGATAATCTGAAATCGTTCAAAACCCTAAAATTGAAAAAGGTTTTGGATTTGTTCTTGTATTTGCTCCTTCTCAATGGGGTTGTGGGAAGCTTTTCTCAATTGGCTACGAAGGTAGAGTTTCTATTCTGTTTATAGTTTGGATTTAGTTCATCTTGATTTTGTTGTTCTCGTTGTTTGGATGCTGAGAAAGTCTGGGAAATAGAATACCGGTTTGATTTTATGGAAATTTGCAATCTCTTTTAAGTTTTTTTCTTTTTTTTTTGTCTGAAACAATCTCTTTTAAGTTTTCATTGTCGTGGAGCGGGAAAAATTGGAATTTCCCGCTAAGTTAATACTAATACCATGGATAACGACGTAGGACTTGGAATTTGTGATTTTTTTATTGGATTTTCCATCTATGTTGCACTGTTTTCGCTTCTTCGAAATTGGGTTTAGCTTTGAGAAGAGTTTTAGATTTTCTTGCTTTTAGTTTGGCTGATGGGAACAGGGGAAAAAGAAAAGAGCTGAACTTTTGATTCTCAAATTTTCAGTATGTAGAAATCGTGAATCAAGACATGATTGGCAATTGAATTAATCTAGAACCAATGTTTCTGGTGTTTTTTTTTACTGAAAAACTGTCAAATTTGGGTCTGGGAATAGTTTTCGAGGCTAAATTTGGTTGATCTTTGGAGAAAAGAATTATAGTGCTAGGGAACTAGTTTAAACCGGATTATTTCCTTCAATGAGGGAGGCGTCTTCGTGCCTGTGCGCATGGTTGATTTTCGTTTTTGGAGAGTAAAGTCGGTAATTTATATCTGCATATTGTTGCTTCCATAGGTTTTAAAAGGGTTGGACATGTATGTACTGGTGCTGAATTAGCATATCTCAACTGTTGTCTTTGAGTAACATCATCTGCTAAAGACTTGAATCTGTTTTTTGGTTTATTTTAGTGTTTCCTGGATTGGTTTATTTATGGTATTTTTAGGTTGCCTGGAATTTGATCAACTAAGAAGCCACTGAATTTACTATTTCTTAATGTGTGTATCCAACTGATGTTCATTGCCTACTGTACTGCTCACAGTGTTTATCAGTCACCAAATGTATGCTTTAAGTTGGGCAGAATGATGTCACAATTCATAAGTGAAATTGTTGAATATTTCCGTTTGGTTACCTACCCTTTTTTGGTTGGAAACAACCTTTTACAATTGATTAAATAACTTGCTTATTAGTATCTTTTCTCCCCTCTTGTAGCCTCTTCTTCAAGCAAGAAATGGAGCTATCTTTGATAGGCCTTCAAAATGCTGGGAAAACATCACTTGTAAATGTTATTGCAGTAAGTAAATATATTCATTTCGTTGTGGTGCAATATGTTTGTATGTTCTTTTCTCCCTGTGCTGGTTTCGTGCTGATGGCTAAATTTTGCTTCTTGATCTTATTCTTAGACTGGTGGATATAGTGAAGACATGATCCCGACGGTATGTCATCTTTCTCAAGAATTACACAAGTTTAAATTTGTCTCTAGGAAAATGTCTTCAATTTTTTTATTCAGAACTTGTCATTTGTATTGCCAAAATTATATGTTGTAGTTCACTATTACTTTAGATATCTCACATATGCATATTTTATATCTACAGGTTGGATTTAATATGAGGAAAGTAACAAAAGGGAATGTCACAATAAAGTTGTGGGATCTTGGTGGTCAACCAAGGTTTCGAAGCATGTGGGAAAGATATTGCCGTGCAGTTTCTTCTATTGTGTATGTATTTAACTCTTTTATATGTACACTTTGTAAGCAACGTTGTCATTGCAGAGTTGATAATTGCTGGTCAGATACTAGAGATGCTGTCTTTTCTGGACATTTTTCTTTATATATTTGTTTACTAGCCTTGCATAAGATGGTTATCTTTTGTAAGCAACTTTCTGCTGAAATCTTGGCAAGTTAATTTGATCATATAACTGAATTCACCAGCTGTGTTGTATTTATTTTTATTTTTTTACAATTTTTGTCTGTTGCAGTTATGTTGTGGATGCTGCTGATTATGATAACTTGTCGGTTCTAAGAAGAGAACTTCATGACTTGTTGAGTAAGCCATCACTAAATGGCATTCCCCTGCTAGTACTGGGTAACAAGATTGACAAAAAGGAAGCTCTGTCTAAGCAGGATTTGACACAAGAATTGTAAGTGAAGAATCTTTGTCTAAGCTTTGTTTGGAACACTCATCAACCGAACTTCTTGTGCTTGATATGAAGTGCAGCATAACATTGATGATTTGCACATTCTTGGACTTAGGAAAATGAAGCATAAAGTTCATTTTAATTTTATACATGAATCATGTATTAAGCATCGGTTTCTGCGGTGCAGGGATCTCAAGTCCATTACTGATAGGGAAGTTTGCTGCTTCATGATTTCTTGCAAGAACTCCACCAACATCGATACAGTCATCGACTGGCTAGTAAAGCATTCCAAATCAAAAAATTGAGTTTTCTTGTTCGTACCGGATGACATACTTCCATTTCTGCGAGTGGATTTCCTTCAATCCATTTTCGAAGTGACTTTCGCTGTTTTCCCATTCGAGTTTGTTGATATATGACCATGATCTTCTGTTATGTGCTTGGTGCAAACTACCTTGTGTGTTGCTTTGGGGTAGGCATATGGGTCATTGCAGCACCCTTGCCTCAATGTTGGAAGTTGGAACGATATGATTTGAGTTTTATTGTATAGAATTTAACTCTGTGAATTGTAATGTACAGTCGTTGCATATGATTATTTTGGTTAACGAATTTGAGTCTCTGAGTTATGTAATCTGCAGTGTTTGGTTACCCCTTTCTTTTACCAATTAAAATTGTAGAAATTAAAACATCTAGCACTCAACAATCCCAAATTCTTTTTATTCAACAACTATTCTCTAGAAAATGTAGACTTAAAAGAGCTCTTCCAACAAAGTGAATATTAGATTTCACCAGATTATATCGAAGGACCATTAATAATAACAATTCAAAACTTTCAAGTTAAGAATAAGATGTTGGTTTTAGTCGCTAAACCCTAAACCCTAAACCCTAATATCAGCAACAGTTGTACCCTTAAGGCATGTTTGTACTTATGTTGCAATGTGATTCTACTGTTAAAAATTCTGTTAAGTGATCACTGGCAGAACTTTAATTGATTAAAATATTAATAAAATATTACAATATACTAACTTAGTTTTAGGACGTTCCCGCTTCACATAGGCGAGAAATTCAAGGCTAAAGAACACCCACGCGGCGCCGAAATATAGAGTCCAGAGCCCACAATGAAAGATTAAGGGAAATTGGCGGCTTTACCCCTGGCTCACCTAATTTATTCACTAATATCCTTATTTTGAAACCCAATCATAAATGCCCCTTATAAAAACTCCTTATTGACAGCCCATTATTCATCTTTCACTTTTGTTTAGTCGTTCTAATTTCTGAGCTCTCTGAAATCCTCTTTCACAATTTCTCTATCTCACTCACTCAGACCTTCTCTCTCTCGCTCGCACCCACATCGGCGACAATCACTGTCACCTCCTCAGGAAACCCTAACCCACATCAGCTACAACGACCTTTCCACCTCCATCTCTCACTCTTTGTCACCTATTTCGACCTCTATACCTAGAGATGGCGTCTCAGGTAGCCAATTTTCTCCTACACATTTGGGTTTTCTTCTCCTTATTTCAATTTCATATATGGGTTTGGATTTTTGTTGCTTGATGTGAGTTCAAGTCCCTCCAAGTCAAATTTGGGTGAGATTGTACATAAATTTGTTGAAACATAATTGTGGGTTGAATTTAAAATTTTACTCTCTCTGTTTACAATTAATATTTTCAGCTTGTGTAGAGAATGTTATTTCAGTGGGATTATACAAGAACTTTTCAAACCAAAATTTTGGGATTGTGCAACAAATATTTCTCAGTTTGTTTAAGGAATATTATGCTTGAAGCTTGTCCAGTCTACAATGATTTTGAAGATTTTATTTTGCTTATTGAATTTGATTACTGAGTTAGGTTTTTATTCTTACAAAAAACAATTGAAGAAACACAGTTATTTGGTTCAATGATCTGAATTTGTTTTGTTCTGTTTTGGGATGTGATTTTTGAATGAACTACATAAATTGATTATGTCTTGAGGTGGAGGATATCTCCAAAAGTGATTGTGGAGTTTGTAAGTTTTATGAGAATGCCAATATTTTAACATAAGTTTGATACTGTAAAGTTGGCATATGTTGGATCTTGTTTTTCTCTATTTTTCATACTTCAATCTTAGATCTGTTTTTGGTGCAGTCAACAGTCCTCAAGGTTGGTATCATGCCAAGGTTGTGTTGGTGCCGTGAAAAGGGTTATTGGAAAACTTAAGGCTTGTTGATAGCTCTTGCATTTATCTAGTTCCATTATCTTGCTTTACTTCTTCTCTGAGACTATGCTTCTTTAACTGTTTGAACAATGCCAAATGCACACTTGATGATTTCATGATTTGTATTTTTATTCGCCCTCCAAGACACATATTCACTTCACCCATGTTTATAATAACTTTTATATTGCAATTGAGTAGTACGAAATTGTTTGCATGAATGTGAACTTTAATTTTACAATGGTACTATCTTGTGAAGGTTTGCTATATGAAGAATTGGGTCATTTAGAAAAGCCAACAATCTGTATGAAGATAGGATTCTTGAATGTAGTCCTTCACTCGGAGAAACTACAGATAGATTTCTCAAACGTATATTTTTGGGAAATTGCGGCTTTACCCTGCCTCACCTAATTTATTCATTAATATCCTTATTTTGAAACTCCATCACAAATGCCCCTTATAAAAACTCCATATTGATAGCTTATTGCCCATCCTTCACTTAGTTCATAAAATACCCAAAATGTTTGAAGTCAAGATGTTTCCAAGTTACTATTTATCAGTTATCCAAAGAAATCCTCACTTATTCCCGAATGCTATAATTCGTAAAAATCCTAAATGCAAACCATCAATACTATTTGTAAAACAAATAAAAAATAAGAAGGTTGCATTGTCACTCTGTTATCCTCTAGAAACCAACCATCTACTGAAAAAGAAAGATAAGAAACCTTTCGTAGTGGATATGTGGCTTAACTATTTACACAAATGAAATATAATTAAGAAAATAACTGAATGACTGGGTCCCATGGTGAATAAAGGCTTTCAGCACAAAGATGTAGTTGTTAGACCACCAAATCATGAACTAAATTTTATACATCATTTATGCATAACCTCCTAGCCCTATTAGCCGGCTAGGGGACTTCAAAATACACCACAATCCTCAAAACACCCATACCAGTAAGTACAGTTTGATACAGAAAATCAAGTCCAAGATTGAATTACGAAAAATAGAGAAAACCAAGATCCAACATATGCCAACTTTACAATATTAAACTTATGTTAAAATATTGGCATTCTCATAAAACTTACAAACTCCAGTCATTTTTGGAGATATCCTCCACCTCAAGACATAATCAATTTATATAGTTCATTCAAAAATCACATCCCAAAACAGAACAAACAAATTCAGATCATTGAACCAAGAGACCATTGAACCAAATAACTATGTTTTTTCAATTGTTTTTTTGTAGAATAAAAACCTAACTCAGTAATCCAATTCAATAAGCAAAAGAAAATCTTCAAAATCATTGTAGATTGGACAAGCTTCAAGCATAATATTCCTGAAGACAAACTGAGAAATATTTGTTGCACAATCCCGAAATTTTGGTTCAAAAAGTTCTTGTATAATCCCACTGAAATAATATTCTCTACACAAGCTGAAAATATAGAGAGAGAGTAAAATTTTAAATTTAACCCATAATTATGTTTCAACAAATTTATGTACAATCTCACCCAAATTTGCCTTGGAGGGACTTGAACTCACATCAAGCACCAAAAACCCAAACCCATATATGAAATTGAAACAAGGAGAAGAAAACCCAAATGTGCAAGAGAAAAGCCAAGCTGGTTACCTGAGACGCCATCTCTAGGCATGGAGGTTGAGAGAGGTGACAGAGAGTGAGAGATGAAGGTGGAAAGGTGGTCGTTGCCGATTTGGGTTAGGGTTTCTGAGGAGGTAACAGTGACTGTCGCCGATGTGGGTGCGAACAAGAGAGAGAGAAAAGATGAGGGAAGGGAGATTCTATGGTGGAGCTGGATATAACGAACATATAACTAAGAGGAGATAGAGTTAGGGAGATTCTATGGAGGATGTGGATTTTGTGAGGTTTGGGAAAAGGAAGAAGAGGAAGAGCAAGAGCAACGACTGAGAAGAAAAAAAAACTAAGTGAAGGATAGGCAATAGACTGTCAATAAGGAGTTTTTATAAGGGGCATTAGTGATTGGGTTTCAAAATAAGGATATTAGTGAATAAATTAGGTGAGTCAGGGTAAAGCCGCCAATTTCCCAAAGATTAAAGATTCCTTTCGGCTTTAAAGCTCCTTTTCAGCTCAAAACTTCAAAAACCCACCACCACCCAAAAGAAATTCGAACATCTAATTCATATCTTAAAACTCCACACAAACTCAAACTGCAGAACCCCCTAATTTTCTTTTCCTTTCTCCTCTGTGTTTTCTTTTATTCCAATTTTTGGTCAGCCCGCCTTTTTTCTTGTGTGTTGAAGTTGATGATGAGAAAGATCAAGACTTCTTTGCAAACTGCAAACTTAGCTCAGGTGAGAAAAAGGTGGCTTATTTGGGTTTCATAATAACATCTGCTTCTCCTTCATCATGCCTTTTCGTTGTTTTATTTTATTTTATTTTATTTTTTTGTGATATTGCATAGTTTTAGAGTAATTTGAATCCTCTGTTAGAAGGAACAAAGAAAAATTATATATATAGAGAGAAAAAAATATCGCCGGCAAAAAAAAAGGGGGGCATTCCGAGAATCGAACTCGGGACCTCTCGCACCCAAAGCGAGAATCATACCACTAGACCAAATGCCCTGGTGATGACAACTAATATCTGCAAATCATAATTAGCTGGCTTTAGGATTGATTGGTTTTGTTTTGTTAACTGACTCATTGATCCAGCTGTTTTCATTTTTGTTATTTACATGTTTGACTTCTAAGGTAATGTTTTACCCTGAAGTTGGTTGTATGACTGCAACAATAAAAATTCAAAATTCCAGTAAAAATACACACTAGGGTAGTTGGGGGCTTCATGTTGATTAGCTTAAAATTAAGGATTTGATTAACGCATGATTAAGAAACGGCATGATGCTACTTTGCGTGGTACGATTGTAACGTCGGTTTCTCTAGGTTATAGATTTAACGCATTCTTGCTTGCTAAATATTTATTGAAGCTATAGATTGAACGCTGTTTTTGAGTTCAAATGCTTCATGCTTTGTAAACTATTACAAGTGTGGCATTCATTTCCTGAAACAACTTGAACTGTGTCCAAGCAAGATTCATTGGACTAGATCAACGGCGTTTCGAGAATCGAACTCTTTATCTTTTGCATCCAAATCATATGCTGCATGCATCGCATGTTTTCGATCAGGCAACTCATGTGTTTCTATAGTATCTGATTGAGTCGAGTTTTTTCAGTCATTTATATGTTCCTGATTACCATGTGAGTGTGGGTAGATTTCTAGCTATAATGAAATAGGAACAAAGCAAAAAAGAAGGAAAAATGGGGGCATTCCGAGAATCGAACTCGGGAGCTCTCGCACCCAAAGCGAGAATCATACCACTAGACCAAATGCCCTCGCAATAGCAATGAACACCTGCAAATGCTAATTATCTTAATCCAGGATTGGTCTGCTTACAATTAAGTATTGATAAAATGTTACAAGTGGTCCATTTTGTGAAAGCACCTTTGGACCCCCAACCTTGCATTAGTGGCATTTCAAGAATTGAAAACTCTTCATCTTTTGCATCAAAATCAAGAGGAGCATGTTGCATAGATCACATTTTGTTGTCAGGCAATTGATGTGTACTTGTCAACAAGAAGAGCATGTGTTGTATAAAATTCTGTTCATATTCTTGTTGGCTTTAGCAGATTGAGGGATTTCAAAAAAGTGTTTGGTTGAGCAATCATGGAGAAGGATACATTATGCAATTATGTACATGGATTTCTGGCTAAAATGGAACAAGAAGGAAAAAAAATAGGCAAAAGGGGCATTCCGAGAATTCGAACTCAGGACCTCTTGCACCCAAAACGAGAATCATACCACTAGACCAAATGCCCTGTCAATGATATTCATCATGTGCAGTATGTAATTATTGTAATATAAGATTGGTTTTCTTTTGCCATCCTATTGGTCTGGTTTCTTTTCTTTTCTAGTCTACATGTGCCTGTGGATATGGGATCTGACCTTCAATGTAATTTCTGTAACTGTTACTGTAAAACACATTAATTGTGGTCAAACAAGATGAACTATTTAATCAAAATGTCCTGATGTGTGCATTGGATCAACTTAATATAATATGTTTAACAACACAATATGATTTAAATTGCACCTCCACTTCTTGTTCGAAATTCTCAGCACCTAATGAATATTTATGTCAATTCCCTTCCCCAATAGCATTTTTTAAATTGCAGATATGTTAGTGACAAAGTTAATTGGAATTAGCTCCATACTTAAATAAACCTAATCTTTTAACAGAGGTCAGGCCAATTGTTTATGAGTTTAGGCCCATTTCCAATTGCAAGGGGTTTTTTGGGGCACATGTATCTCAAAGTTGAACAAACACGCTTCTAAAAACTAAAAATAAAATAAAATAAGATAAGAAACAGAATAAATAAACTTGTTCAGCTTACTGCCCTTTGGTAAGGAGAAAATCCTTCAAGAGAGGGGGGCACCAAATTATAATTAGGCCAGTTCATGCACAGCTAAATTGTTCACATCGATCATTAACAAGCCTAAAGAAGATATAATCATAATTTATAATTATACATGTTGACTAAAAGAATTATAATTAGGAAGGAAAAAGAAAACTGAACCCAGCTAGGTGCTTCATGATGAATTTTGGTAATCGAGAAACCCCAAGGCCCATCACCTTTTAAAAAAGAAAAAAATATCGTCGGTCCAAAGTAAGGGTAGAGGTAAAACTCACACTCACAAGCAATAATTCTATAACGAGGGCCTCATTTAAGGAGCTTAGATGATGTTCCATCTCTTAATTGTTGGATTAAATTGGTTAGTTTGATCCAAAGGTAGTTTGATCCAACGGTAAAGATATAAGATCTTATCCAAGCGCCTTATCCAAGGGCCTTATCCTCATTATAGAATTACTTCATACACGGGTACCATGAGAATTTAAAACTCAGAATCACTTAACAGCACACTAAAGACCTGGGTCAATTCAACTAACCCCGCATTCGTCGTGGGTGATTTACTTATCAGCAATTAGGACAACAGTTTATCTACTATTTTAGTCATCAACATTAACTATTAACTTTTGTGCATGTTTTGGACCCATGATTTTGTTCATGGTATTTGCCAAATTATCATTCATAAAAGCGTGAAATTATAGGAAAATAGTAAATAAAAGCAAATATTATGACAAAAGAAAAAGGCTCGAAATGATATATTGATGAAATGGAATTGCTTTAAGTTCGGACAAAATGATTGCCAAATGGCCAGCCATAGCCATCTGTTCATCTATGAATTTGCTTTCTAGTCACCCGCAATTCTCTCTCAACCACCACCTTTGATCTCCTTCCACTTTCTTCTCTCGTTTTCGATAAAGAGGCAGAGGGAGAGAAAACAGAGAGGGATTAAGGGAATTGTATTATTTCGTTCATTAGGGATAAAAAGGCAAGCTGCTGCAGGCTCTCTCTTGGTCTTCATTTTTAAAGGGTTGGTTGGTGGTGAGCTGAGGTTGTGGATTGGAAGCCGTAGACCATGGCTACCTTTGCAGGCACCACACAAAAGTGCACGGCTTGCGGAAAGACGGTGTACTTGGTCGATAGGTTGGCCGCCGATTCCAGAGTTTACCACAAGGCTTGCTTCCGATGCCACCACTGCACGGGTACCCTCAAGGTATGTATATTTGCATGCATGTCATTCTCTCTCTTTCTCTTCATTATATTGCCAATGGATGTATTAATTTATTTAAGATCATACGTATATTTTTTTTTCTCGCTATTTGTACTATCCTAATTAATCATGTCGCATACAATTAAGTTATACTTCTATTAGAGATATGGTACATAAGATCGTCAGTTTGAAGTTGGTGAATCGACAAAATTAGAGATATTCAATTTTTTGTGCTTGTTTCATGCATGCACTTGAGGTGTCAATTAGAAATTTTGATCGGTGCATGTGTGTACAACACTTTCATTCAGGAAAAATTTGTAAGGAAAAATGTATAAGTGGAACAATAAAATTCTTAGCTTTCTTCAATCCTTGTGGTTTTGCTTAATTTCAAAGTAAAAATCCAGTGACTTAGTTGAAGGAAAGCTCAGTAATATTGTCTTCTCTATCTTTTCCATTTGCAGCTGAGCAACTACTGTTCATTTGAGGGGGTCCTATACTGCAGGCCTCACTATGATCAGCTCTTCAAGCGAACTGGCAGCCTGGACAAGAGTTTTGAAGGTAAAAACTCCAAAATAATGAATTCCTTAAAAGCAGTACGTAAATAAAAAATATTCATTTATCAACTTTTCTTCGTCAATTTTCTTTCAGGGACACCGAAAATCTTGAAGCCGGAGAAACCTACTGCTGATAAAGAGGTAAACGATATCTCTTTTTAACCTAAGTGATGTAAAATCATAAAAAAATTCTAAGTCTCTCATATGGGACTTATGATATAAGTTGTGAGACCCATATAGGATCTTGTGGAGTTGATATGAATTCATGAATTCTCACTGTGTTGATATAAATTCAAGCACTCTAGAACCCTAAAGAAAGTGATTTTATTGGTTTGAAGATAAATAATTTATATATGTGCTAATAAGAACTAAACTGGGCTCTTGCAGAATGGCAAGTCAGTCTCAGACTTGTTTGCTGGTACCAGAGAAAAATGTGTGGGCTGTCAGAAGACCGTTTATCCAACTGAGAAGGTAATTAATTTGAAATTTCACAAAAAGAAACAGCTATTATAAATAAAACTTAAACATCTAGCTAATCTTGATTACTGTCTTCAAAGGTTTCGGTCAATGGGACCCCATACCACAGGAGCTGCTTCAAATGCACACATGGAGGTTGCACCATAAGCCCATCTAATTATATTGCACATGAAGGCAAGCTTTACTGCAAACACCACCACATCCAACTCTTCAAGGAAAAAGGAAATTACAGCCAGCTTGAGAATGAAGGCGAAAAGCATTCCATGACTGAGCAAGTCACTGCTATGGAGATTGCTGCTGAATCATAATCCACTTGAAAAAAGAAAAACTCCCATGCTTTCTTGCTCTTTATGTGATTTCCACCATTTCTGTCATTTATGTGTCTTATTTTGTTTCCGGCTCATGATATGTTGGTGCTCCGACGTATCATGAGATTGATTGTACTCTGATATGAATGGTTTGTTCCGCGGCTTGCTCCTGCATCTGCTTAATGTATGAGGGTTTTTCTGTAGCATTTTGAAGATTTCAGTTTCTTCTACTTTTCCCTGTGTTGGGTCACACTTCTGAAAAGTTTCAAGTCACTAGTGATGTTTATTCATATTATCATTTGAGGCGGCCAAGAGAAGTCATTTTATATACCAGAACAGCTTTCATGTCACTAACACAACATATTTGATTAAGTAATTGGATTACTGATGTAAAACCCCTATAACGGTAATTTCCAACGGTTACAAATCACAAAGGTGAAGTAACTTCCAGTAAATTGGTTAATATGCAAGGGCACCATTCCAGTAAATTCGTATGACAAAGGATTGCATCAGCTTTTGTTAGACAAACTCAACCCAATTAAATTATCAATATACTGTACATGAGCAACACGTATATACATCCATGCCTGTTCTAAGGGGTTCAAATCCCTAATCACTCGTCGGACAACAGATTTAAAATACAATCCGTTATAAATGTACAATGACAAGCTACTGCATGAGCCGGTACTCAGCCCTCCTTGACTGAGTTTCATTTTCACCTCTCCTTGTGCTGCTGATATTTTCTACTTAGTACAGAACCATCATTATCCCGCTCTCTCTTTATAGCCATTTACCGAGCACCAATTTCTTCAAAGGTACCAGTTTTGCTTGGCATCCAAGCCATCATCAGGATCCATTACCAAAGTATTTGTAGATCACTTGGCTTCTATCTCAGGAACAGGTTTTGCTCATGTTATCCTTCAATATCTGCGCTGCAAGTATTAGGAGCTCCACCATCTCAAATCCAGCAGCAAAAACAGAATCTATCTTCTCATGGCTGGTCTCCCCAGAAAAATGACCAGGCTCATTGGGGATACTATGATCATTGAATTCAACGTCTGTGTCTGCTGACCAACTGATTGGTAGGGAGCTTCCAAGTGCAGTCCTCACTAGTTTTGCCTCATAAATAATGTTGTTGACAGTTTCTGATAGGCTAGTAACCGTGGTACTTCCAGAAGTTACCGACTCCTTGGCCTACACAGTAGATTAAGGCAGAAACATTGAACACATTGGCTTCACTGTGGATAAAAGGAATACTGCTAAAACAGCCTAGCTTTTGATGGACAAACATTGTTTCGATGATAGCAATTGATTAAAGAATATTATATAATGAAAGTTCACATATAACAAAACAAGAACATCTTAAACGTCCATCAGACCTTTGAAAGAGATAGACGAAGCCTGTGAACTGTATTAGTCAAATGCTCCATACTTCCCATGCTTTCCCTAAGTGTTGCAATTTCAATTTTCATTCTGAGAGGACACAAATCAAGACGTATAAAAAGGAATTTTGATATCATATCTTCTAATGTCAGTGAGTGAAATCAACAGTGATGCATATGCAAGAACCAAGCATCTATAGTGATGTATCATTCAATTCAAATTTACGCGAAATATATTCACAAACCTGGCAAACTCCATGCTACTATTGGACCTCCTGTTCCCCTCGATATTTAGGCCACCTTCAGCTTCAATTCCCCTAAAGTTTGGAGGGCCAACCCAACGGCTCAAATACGTTTTCTTCAACAAGCTCTTTAGCCTTCCATCCCTTTCATGAGTAACTGCTTTTCGATCCCCAATTTCGGCAAGCAAATTTTCTCTATTTGTCTCTTGACCAATTCTCCTGCACATTATCATCACTAGTAGTTTCAATAAGTTACTGAAGCAACATAAAGGCAATGAAGATAGTATACTCCTTGGAAAAAGAAGATTAGTGATAGCATTCTCAATCACCAATCTTAAGATGTTAGGTTCCTCATGTCAGATTCGTAAAGTGTCATATAATCCAACATTTCTTGGTTCAATTTAACATTTGACCCGAACATTCTCTTTTCCCATAAAATTATCATAACTTCTAAATTGTTCATAAAGTGGGTCTACTAAGTACTAACTCACATGGGCACATCTCAAGCTCCAAAATAGAAATTTCCAGAACTAAAGTTTTACTACTTATCGTTTCCCTAAATTAAAAGTAGTAACAGAAATAACATAATTAATGCCAACATTTTAAACATAAAAGAAGAAATCTCACTCTTTAAGCTGGTGATAATCCTGCTTCAATTGTGCAAACTCCATTAGAGCTTTTACCTTTTCGTTGGCAACCTGAACCAAAAAGAATAATTGCACAGTTCATCAATGAACCCAAACAACACCATTATTTTAAGGTAACAACGGAACAGGCAAATAGATCTTTGAACAAAGGCATCAAAAAATTTATGCAAATAACGGAATAACAAGGCAAGTGATCCATGAAGGTCACTTACCATCAAAATGCTTAGACAATATGCAAAATAATAATACCATCAGCAGATAAGGTTTCCTTTATATTTTCTTTTCTTGAAGAGAAACAACAAATAGAACCTAATCCTAATGTTTCCTTTTTATGTAATGGAGGTCAGATATTTGAGTGAGAGTTGTCAAATTAACATGATACTTAGAGTTCAATCTGTCATATATGTACAGTTCAGTCTTCCATGTGATAATTTATGACTTACCAGCAAATCACATAAAACACCCCCGAGATAATGGCCGGCTAGGTTTAGTTATATTCAGGGCATACAAGTAATTCTGACAGACGAGCATTTACAGAAATTACCTGTAGTAAGTTTCTCTGAAGCTCTTCTATTTTTCTTTCAAGAGCGGCGTTCACATTTCTGTCCAGTAAATGCCTTTCTTCCTGCTGTGATAAAAGCAATAACGTTGCAACCTGAAAAATATTCATGGTTGAGGGAAAAAAAAGAACAGTAACCACAAATCAGGAGCATTCATGCCAAAGTCTCAAGAAAAAGAATTATCAGAGATTTTTCCAGTAGGTTAAAGAAAGCAAAAACCTTATCTTGCAATGCCTGTGCAAGGGCTTCAGAGGAATCGTTCCCTCCAACTGCCACAAATTCTGATAAGACAGGGCCACTATTCTGCAACCAATATGGAATATATAAGGAACAAGCAAATGTTAAGCACAGAGCAACTCAGTGTATAAGCACCCCCGAGCTTCTTTTGCCCACTATTACTCTAACTAGAAAACTGAGTCCACCAGCCACAGATTATAGAGCAGAGAGCACTTTCAAGCACTCTAGTGCTTGTCTTTGGAGTCATTCAGACTAAAAGTCCACAAAGATGTCTGGTGTCAAGCACCATTGATTGTTAGTAAGCAGTTTCCTCCAATTGGGTCGGTGTTGCACCGCCTCTCCTCACCCAACAGACAATAATATAACTTGAATACAACACTATGCATAAAAAGATCAGTGGTCATGAGTGTGAGTCGACATCAAAGTCGGCCAAAAGTCTACCAGTCCTATCATTTCAGATTCTCCTATTAATATGTTTCTTGCTTCCATTCAGCCCTTTAGTGTTCATCTAAGACAGAATGACACCTTGCTCTAATCAGACTCTAAGTGTCTCTTCTTAAGACCAGTATAATTTCAATTCAAGCACCACCTTCCTATTTTGAAGGTACTCCTGCATCGCTGTTCAATAAATAGCTCTATATCATAGTTAATGAATATACCTAGTGGAGACATATGTTGAAACAACAATAAGAAATCATCTCCTATTATTCCCAGCTTCCAAGAAAAAATCAACTAACTGGATGTTCAAAAGATTATGCAGTAAACTCTACCAATAATAGAGAGAGAGAGAGAGAGAGAGAGAGAGAGAGAGAAGCAAGCATGCAGCAAAAACCAGCTGTGAACAAACCTTGGATAACAACTGAGGTTCAGCATCAGCATTTTCATGTACATCTTGGCATTCATATTTGTCTTGCTTTACATCTACCGGGGAAGGCCCCACCTTTTGTAGTCTGCCCGCATCAATTTGCGTACTCTTTTCCTCTATTGCATCACATATTGATTTGATACTAGCCTTTCCCTCATTAAGTAGATTTATTATATGAACTCTATGCTGAGAATGGTAATGATGCAATTCTGCAATTTCATTCTTTATCATTTTATCTGTAAGGATCTGCATGTAAGCCACCCAGAGTTAAAGTAAGCAAATAAAACTGATATTGAACCTTTCTTATTCAAGCATGTACTTACTTTTTTCTTTTCCAATTCACCAACTCTCCTCTTTAAATGATTTTCGATTTCCAAACCCTACATGTCACAGAAAAATACATTTTTGAAAAATATACAAAGAAATTCAGTGTGCAACACAAAGCTTACAAAGCAAGTTCCTTACCACTTGTAGCCTGTTTCGAAGATTATCTACAGAGTTCCTCATCCTCTCAAGCTCTTCCTCTAATGCACTCTGTCTGAGGATAAGTTACTCAAGTTGCATACAGGACATACAATCTTAATCTAGTTACTTCGACAAAAGTTTTAAATAGATTAATTCAATCTGGAAACTAAATCAGAAGAGCAACGTCCTACTTTGATTCACAAGATGCACAGAGAGAGCACAGTCAATCTATACTACTTTTCTAATCTATGGATTGATTATGTTTTTATGGATTGCCAAGTATTGATATACTAATTATCATGTTTTATGTGACAAAACAAACTAGAAGATCAACCTGAAAGTTAGCAACAAAAATGAGAGATATCCATGCGTCCCATAATCAGGAATCATGTGAATCACAAGTTGAGAAGTGAGCTTTCAATTCGATATAAATATAACCCACAACTTGTGTGAGTGGTTCAACCCAAAGGAAAGGCCCTAATCTATATTAAAGTTGAGACCAACTTTGAGCAACTAGTACAAATAACAGTCTTCTACCAAGAAAAGGAGTGTCCATTGACAAAGAATGGCTTGATACAGAACAGGGAAAGAACAAAGACAAGCAAAAGAAACTAAAGCAAAATTTATGATAACTCAACTTCAATTTTGTATTCCCAATATCAACATGCTGGACTGTCGTTCAACTACAGAGAGTGGCCTATTTGTATATGCAATCTAAATAATGATACCACAAGTACAACAAAAATATCAATTCTATAAGTAAAGAACATACTGCCCCTATTTCTACAAAAAATGACTTATTGGTGGGGATGAGGTTGGTCACTTCCAGATTGGATAAGAGAAGATGGAAGCTAGACCCCTCCGGTCTATTCTCCTGTCATTCCCTCTGTTCTCATATTCAAAGTGTTGGTGAAGGGGGAGTTTTTCTCTCCTTACACTCAAATTTGGAAGGCCAAGACTCCTCTGAAAGTTAAGATTTTTGTGTGGCAAGCGGTGTTGGGAAAACTAAATACAGGTGATACATTACAGAGACACTGCGCCTATATGTGCCTTAGCCCCCACTGGTGTGCTCTCTGTAATAAGGCGGGGGAGAGTGTGGACCACCTCCTCCTTCATTGCCCTTTCTCTCTAAAGTTGTGGGAGACGTTACTGAAGGAAGTTAATACTGTGTGGGTAATACCGAAAAGCTGTTTTGAACTTTTTTCCATCAAATTTGATGCTTTGGGAAGGAGAAAGAAAGCTAAAAGTCTTTGGGGCAGTCTGATGCAGGCAGTGATCTGGAACCTTTGGCTGGAACATAACAGGAGAATCTTGGAGGATTATAAGGGAATTGGAGTGGTAGAGTTATGGGATAGAGTGAAGTTTTGGGCTGCCCTTTGGGCATTAACTTCTCTTGCTTTTAAGGATATATCCTATCCTACAATTAAGCGCAATCTGTTGGCTGTAGCATCTTAAGGGGTTATCTTTTGATTGGCTGTTTTGTTTTCTGTGTTGCGTGGCCTTGCGTTTGTTTCACCGGCTATTGCTTCTTTCTTTTTGTCTGCATTCTAAATGTCCTCCTTTTTTATCCTTTCAAAATGTTTCTATTAAAAAAAAAAATTGCAACAAACACTACTAACAAAACAGAAAGTAAATAATTAGACTAGTTACTAGTTTTGGGTGTATGCATTAAATAGGTATGTAGGCCACAATTTCCATCATGGCTGCTCACAGATTAGTTGTTTTAAGATGCCTATGTGTTTCCCTTCCTTTCTTGTTTTCAAGGCCCTCAGCAAAGAGATGTCGGATGTTTGGTAACTCTTACGTTACTCCTTTAGATCTACTGTCTCCGCTAGCTCAAACTCAGGTTAGAAAGTAACAAGTCTGTGTTGACTGCTAGTTCAACCTCAGGTTATATCAAATTTACAACGAGTCTGTGTTGACTACTAGTTCAACCTCAGATTATATCAAATTTACACCTTCATGATGACAAAAATGAAAACTAGAAGATTATGAAAACTTACAATATATTTAGATGTTGAAGCATCATTGAAACTCCACCATTCTGCAGGATCATGCAAAAGGCATGCACATTTTCTGTCCCAACTAGTATCCTGAAATCCCTCGGGAGAATGCTGCCTAATCTCATAAAACTTATCAATTACCTGTTGTGAACATAATATCAACTATGAGAAACTAGGAAATAGGAAATAGGAAATAGGAAAAGTTGAAATTGGGAGTACCACTCAACAGAAATGCACTATGCAACAAAGAAACTAATTTGAAGAAACAACTTCAATATAAGTTCTAGCTATACCTTGAGCATATTTAAATCTCTAAATAAGCATGCAATATGATCTCTAACTACAAATTTTGAGAGGAACGATATCTTGCTGATTCTTTGGGACTGAAAGCATAACTAAATATTAATATCTGATTTTTCAGGTCACATCATACGAGCATGCATCAGATGTTGCTTAATGAAGACAACTTGTAGTAACACGCATTTATAAAATCACCATGTGTCATACTATTCCAGTTTTTTTTCGGTTGCTATCAACAAAGAGAATATTATTGATACATGGGTAACATGAGAGAGAGAGAGAGAGAGAGAGAGAGAGAGAGAGTATTCCAGTTTTTTTCTGTTGCTATCAACAACGAGAATATTATATATACATGGGTAACATGAAGGAGATAGATAGATGAGAGAGAGAGGGAGAGAGAGGGAGAGAGAGGGAACCAAGGGATCACCTTCATGAAACTATCATTATGCTCCTCTTGCATTGCTAAATCAGTTTGCAGTTTATCATTAAGTTTTTTCTGCTCAGAACAATCTGCAGAAAGCTCTTCTAACCTGTACACAAATGAGATGCACCTCATCTTGAAAGAACTATTGCATTCACTTGCATTATAGTATCATCTTCACTTTATAGGATGCTAAAAACAGCATGACAATTGAGAGAAAATAATGAAAATGCCAAATCACAAGTTCCTAAAGTGACAAGTAGATGCCCGAAATTTAGGGAACAGACAGCCAAACATAACTTTGGAAAGAAAGAGAAAGTACCGCATTTCAGTGAGATATTTTTCTGTATTTTTTTTTTTTTTTCATGAGAGCGTTAACACTAGACTGTTTGTTGAACTTTCAAACAAAAGATCCACATCAGCTCAGTTCAACTTTTTATTTTCTAAAATTACTGCTTATAATCAATTCTCCATTCATGAAAGGATGATAGATACCTCTTCTCTATATCGCATAGTTTCTTTGACATAAGCTCCTCTTTCTCCCTAGCCTTCTCAGCCTGTGATAAGTAATGTAACATCTTAAAAACTTTTAATTTTTTTAATATTTCATGCAGGAAATCACTTAATTAGTGTTATACATGTAGAAAATAAGATTTAAAAAAATGGTGGTTGCCAAAACCTCCATTATTGAATGATCTCGTTCGGCAAAAGCTGCAGCTACACAGCCCTGGAAAAACTTAAGCTGCTTCTCTGCTTCCACATTCTGGGCAAGAAATTCAGCAAATCAGACCCAAGAATACAACAGTGAAAGTAATTTGCATTAAATTCCATTATAAATAAGAAACGATTCTTATTTCTAGAAATTGGGATGCAAAAGAGGATGCCATTATCATTTAATATTTTCTTTAGATAAGAAAAGAAAGCCAGCGTTGCTCTCCTGTACATTACTGTTCTTGTTATTGTTTGAACTCTTTTTTAACTTTCATCTTTACCAAATTTGATTAAATAATAGCAAATGCAGATGTTTGGTTACATTACAATGCAAAGTCTAGCTAAAGGAGTAAGGAAGGTAGGGGATGGGAAGGAGGGAGTGGGAGGGGGCGGTGAGAGAGAGAGAGAGAGAGATAGAGACCTTTGCTACCTCTGCACTATGTAGATCAGCCAACTGGCCCTGGAGGTACAAAGCGCATGTATCAGCTTCCATAAGCAGTTACACAAGGGAAGAAAGTTAAAGTTCTCACTTTGATTCTGTAAGTCTCTGAAAGCTCCTCTTGAAGATTCACATTATCTCTAGTGCAAGCAGCTAGCTTCTTTTTCAAGTTTTCAATCTCCTGCTCCAAGCCAGCTGTCCTAATAGGCATTAAATTTTAATGCAAAACATATTTAATGTTTTCTTCATAATACCACCCCACAGGCCATGGGTGACAAATTTCCCTTTCCCGCCTGTCAATAAAAAGAAGAGGAAAATGCAAGGGAAAAGAACCGGATCGTATTGGCTAGGTAGGAAAATCATACCTTTGAAAATGCATCTTAGTAGCCACAACAAGGTAGCTGGGTCCAGCTTGTTGCATACACAACTGTTCAATGTCTTTGCGTAATTCGTCACGCTCTGAAAAACATCACAATCCACATATTTTATCTTACATGTGAGTATAGACTTGACACTGGAATTCAAGTCAAGGTCACAAACTGAACAGCATTGTTTACAGAAGCACAATTATATACTTGACATGCAGCATTGCCATCTTCCAAGAGTTGACAAGTCTTATTATTTTGCAAAATAATTTTTTTTTCTAAAGTACATGCCAAGGAAAGAAAGAGAATGTAGAAAAACAGGTTTCAGACTGGGTTTTGGGAAGATTATGCAACTAGCTAGTACCGCTTGGTTATATCTTGGCAGGCAAGGTGCACCCAATACAAGTCAACAATGATTGAAAACGTAACAGATTTCCTGTTATACATTGCATCACTCTAAAGTTGACAATTAAAGTGCTCGGTTAAAAGTAAGAGAAAGAAGACACACATGATATGGCTACAAATCAGGAAAACAGGGGCAGAGAGAGATTATTCTTTCCACTTTGTCTTATTAGCTATAATATTCCAGTTGGTAAATCGATTTCTTCAAGTTTTGAAAAGGGAATTATGGAAGTGATGAGACACCCTGCTTTCTTTGTCATTACATTGAAACCTTAATAGACTATAAACTAATCCCTTCAGCCAAATTGTAGTTTTCTTACAAAAATCACTAAATATCCCCACATTTCGTTTCATGCAAGGTTTTTAGTGAAACAACCAAGTTGTCTGCGTCCAAAGTCGTACTAGTATTACCATGAACCTGCACATGCTTGTATCGGACACCAAGAATGACATCCCAAACTTGTAACTTTGACATGGTTATGTTTTCAGAAGCCTATTCAAAGATGTAAGGAGGCTTCTTTCTACTAGAACCAGCAACACACCAAACCTGCCATCCTCACCAAGCTAAACAGCTTTCGGTCCAGATCCGTCATCCTTTTAACACACTTCAAGATGAACCTAATACTCATCTAATACCCACAACATCAACTCCCTAAAACCCATTTTTATGCTTCTTTCAAGTCAATAAATTTACAAAACCAATTTTGAATTTTGCTTAATATATTGAGATTGGAGACCCAATAAATAGCACATACCTTGCTCCAGCTGATGAATGCGAGCCATCAAGGACTCCTTGTCGCTTGAATTTTCATCCATGGTCTTAAACAGAAACTGGGTCACAAAGTAAAACCCATTAACACCAAGCAACAAAATTCAACATAATCAAACAATTCGCACACTTCCTTCTTTCAGATTGAGGTCATTCACAGAATATATGATTCCAAAGTAGAAACGACTACGTTTCACAAGTTAGGTTTTGCAGAACCAGAATTCAACAAAATTAATAACAAAGCTCCATAATTTCATTTATATTATCACTTCCATCATAAAACAAACATTTAATATTGAAGGGTTTAGGTTTGTGAGTTGACAAAGAAACAAAAAAAAAAAAAAACTATTTTTCTTTTCGTTTACCTGAAAATGGTTCTAGGAACGACGAGAACAGCTTCAGACAGAAATCAGAATCAGGTTCAACAAGAGAAAGAAGTTTGCTTTCGTTTGCTTTGCTAGCTTGCTGCAAGAAACTCCGAATTGTTCCTATTGGCTGGAAGCCTGGAATCTAACGGGCCGAGGGGGGCGGTTGTTTTTTTTCTTTTTCTTTTTTAGCTGTTGTGTTGTTGTTTTCCTTATTGTATATGTATTTTAAATTTTTTTAGTTTATTTTTAGGATTTCATCATTAAAAAGAATTAAGTATAAAATTAATAATTCTTTTTTTGAATTAATTTTCCACCTTTTGCTACCTTTTATGGAGAAATAACCAGAGTGCCTGATAAAAAAAATAAATTAATTAACCAAAGTGCATTTTTGTAAAAAGAGGATCAAAAGAGGTAAATTTTCCAAGTTGGAATTCCCCATTTTCCATTTATAAAAACAAAAAAAATTGTTCTTTTCTTTTTAGGGAAAAAAAAAGAAGAAGAAAACTAATGTTTATTCTTGGCCTGGAAAAAAAAAAAGAAAAAACTCATGGGTATGGTCTATATATTGTTGTTGTGCTTGTAAAGGAGAGACTCCCAAGGAAGAAAAGCATTTGGATTTTTTATGAAAATTTTAATATTTTTATAATATAAGCGCTTTTCCAAACGCGCCCTCAGTCACGTGGGGAAATTTTGCACTTTAACCCTCTCAAATGTTATACATATCACTAGGAAAAAATGGCTTACTATTTCTATAATTTCTTATTGAGAAGAAAATTTCATAAAACTATTTTTTCCTTTCCGCTCAACAGAATCTTAAATTTGAATCTCCCCTCCGCCATTGATAAAAAATAATAATAAATACAGGGTCGGTAAAATAAATGCCAATATATATTCCAAGTTCCAACTGTCCATTTCCAGCAGTCACAATTTACATAGAAGCTCAAAATGAAGGGGCAAAACTGTCATTGGGTCAGAGTGAACAGTTTGATCCAAAGCATATACATGTTGCTGTTTAAATTAACTAACTCAACTAATGACAGCTACCCCCACTTCTATCTTGAAGGCCCAGAAAAACAAGTCAAAATAAGACAATTACAAAACATACATCCAGTCAAAACTAAAAACTTTCCTATCCTGCTATGAGTTCTAGTTTCTGCATTTGAAATTCCTAAAAGGAAATGAACTACAACCAAGAACCAGATGGGGTCTCAATACTTACTGTCCTACAATGAAGCTAATCAACATACAAACTACGAATCCACCTGTGTCGGCCAGTAGAGGTGAATTTGGAATCTATCTCGCACTGCCAAAACGGCCTTGACATAATCTACAAATTACAATAAAACAATGTGTCGATCCTGAGAAACTTCTGGTTCATAGCTCTAACATTTTCTGAACAATCATGGTCGATTCATCTGCAGCACATGTTTACAGGAAAAATTAGATTAAATTCAAAAGCTTCATAATGTGTATATTTGTGTGTGTGTGTGTGTGAGAGAGAGAGAGACAGACAGACAGACAGACAGACAGACAGACAGATGGCAGTTAGGTACGTGTGACCTCATTATATTGGTTAAAACTAAATTGCCCAACTAGACTCAAAGCCAGATATACCCCCAACTACTTTTATAAGGACAATTACAATTCTCTTATCAAACAACGAAGTTCAAATGCGCACATACTAGAATTTAGAAGCGTCCACAAACACATGTTATGTGTGCAACGTGGTTGGACTTCAAATAGGAAGAGAGAGGTTTTGTGCAGGGAAGGAGACTGAATTGGTTGAGAAAAAGATACCGAGTAGAAGTTGAACTGAAAAACTAAGGTAATGTATAATCATCATACTAACTTGTTTAACAACAAAGGGGATTTCTTCAATAATAGTATAGAATACACACACAGAGAATTACAATTGTGAGACTAGTCATTGTCGTTTTGCTAGAAGCAAGCATTTCAACTCAAGCCAAGACAATAAATTCACTGTAAAAAGATAACATACTATATGAACTTTACCATCTTCGCGGAATTTCTTCCTTTTAGTGTCTTCATTGCTGCTTCTGCAAAAGCCTGTGCCGCTTCCGCATCAGCTTCTGCAGCCTCAGCTTCCCGAGCTGCCTCCTCAGCTTCTGCAATGGCAGCTTCGGCTTCTTCAACTGCTCGAGCAGCAGCTGCAGCAGCCTCTCGTGGGGTCATCGTCCTCATCTTTGCAAGCTCTAAATCAATCTGCGCTTTCATAAGCATGGTGGCATCATCCTTATCGAATTTTGGAGAAACCATCTGTCTTCCCTCGAAGGGATACATTGAGGAATTTCTTCTTTTTTCAGAAAACGCTGGAGTAGGTGCAATCCTGTATCTGCGTTTTACCTGTGAAAACAAAAAAAAACATACTAGAAATTAAATCAAACTTGAATCAGTCAAGCCCCTACATTGAACATAACCAACAGAAGCTCTGCCAACCACATTCAATTCCAGGCGTATGATGAGTTTATGTAAACCCAGGGCAACATCACTTCAGGAATATCGTGTTATAACTAGTGTTCTTTATTTATTTTAATTAAAGAAAATCCCAATTGAAACACACGAACAAAATAATATTGTAGACTAAGTAAATCAGATATCATCCAAGTACCAGTAAGTATTAAATATAATAATATCCATGATATTACTCTTTCTAGCAAGAATGAATATTAGACACAATATTTTTAGATCGTCATCAAAACTTCCATGCTTTTAGATCGTCCATATTTCCATCAAGATCCATGTTCAATATGAGATATGACCATGTATAAATCAGATTTATAACTGATAAGCAAAAAGTGGCATTACTTTTCCATTTTTGTCCAATGATGCCTAAACAATGCGATCAAATAACAAATCATTGACAAACTCTCTTGAAGCTATGTTTCATAAATCATGTCTTAACACCTTCATTTACTTATCTAAAAGTTGGTCTAATATCCTCTCTCACAAATAGGTAGATATACACGGCACAGCACACATCCGATGATTTTAATAAAGCATTAATGTGGAATGAATTAAAATTTTACAACCAATTCAATCACCCATATCATCAGCACATTCAAAGCTTGGGGAACAATAAGCTATCAAAGGAAAGCTCCTTCTTTTTGGTTTATCTGTACTATATCTAAGAAAAAGTAAGGTACAAACTTCGTCAGTACACTACCAAGAAAAAATAAACCAAGTCTGGATTGCCAACATTCAAAAAATGGATCACTAAAGAAAGAAATAATAAATATAGGAATAAAACAATGATATCAGAATCCAACATGAATATATTAAGCCCTCGTGGAACCAATATCATGGAAGCACTACAGAAACGCTGAGATCGGACTGAAATCCTTATCATGAAAACCTAAACCCTAATCACAGTTTAACAAAAGGGGGAAAAATTGGAGTAGGCAGTATAAGGAAAGAGAGTGGAATGTAGGGAAAAGCAAAATACTGACTTGAATCTCTTCGACCATCACCCAAAAGCAAGAGCTTTGTGTTCTCTCTCGGGCTTAGTTTTTCGGCCTTGTCCCCAAATTGAACAATGAAAACACGAAGGGGGGGGGGACAACTACGTAAAAAGAGGAAAAATGGACCGGGAAAAGCAGGACAATAAAGGAGAGATAACATACCAGTTTAAATTGCTATCTGTTGACTCAAAAAGTAAAGTTATTGATCCAAGGTGTCTAGATAGCGATTTAATCAGATATAGAAAAAGTCCGAAAGATTAGTCAAAACTAGAACACGTAAAACTATTTTTCTTGATTTTAGAAAGGAAAAAAAAAAAAAAAAAAGAATACAGGAACCCCACAGCCATAAAAATGGAGTTCAACTCTCTACACCATTAGGAGTTGAAGCAGACAACCTGAACCGAGGGGCAAAGGTACTACTGTACTACATGGGCCATAACAGTTTTAGAAGTTGCACTTTATCATGTGACCAAACAGATTGACTGGTTAAAGAAAGATAAAATCTAGGATGACAAACCTGCGATACTGTTTAAATATTTGATCCTCTAAACCTCATTAATTAATTCCGACAATCACCTTTAAGGAAATTTCAACCAGAACAACTACTCATTAATTAAAATTGTGTTCCTTTCATTCAAGTAGATTAAAATAATACAAATTATTATTATTATCATGTGGGGGCTTGTAGCTCCAGTGGTAGTTAGAATTTACTCCTGCAACCAAGGGACCTTCCATCCCCCTTTGGCCTCATTAATATAATTATTGGTCTTCTTATTCTTATTAACCAGAACTTTTTAGTAGTCCACAACCACAACCAAGGCCAACCATCCCGTTCCAAAGAATAAATTACTGTTTAACCAAATACACAATTGGTTAAAAGTGTTCTATAATGCAAAGTATGCAGAAAGCATTCGCACATTCCAGTATGATGATAAACCTTGGGAAACCTAATTTTTTTATGCATGAGGCAATTTTATCCATTTTAGTCCCACTTGTTTGTATATGGCAAGTCCGTGCACATTAAGAAGTCATTAATTATTCATTTCACAAAAACCACATAATCTAACACCAATAAAAATCATAAAGGCTATATATACAGGTCATTGTTTTGAGATTATTAGACTACATAATATATTTACCTTAATCAGTTTACGGCTTGATGTCAAGTATTTTAATTTCGCAGACAATAGCCTCTTGAAGTCTGGAGGAGCCCAATATTGTTCCTACCAAATCAAAACTCTCAGGGTGAGCAGATAACCAAATAATAGCTAGAAAATAATGATAGCATATTATATAACTCTAAAGCATTAAAATAACAAATAAGAACGATTACATATACCCTATTTAGAAAATTATGATTAAAAACCTATCTAAAGTATTCGATTTCACATACCATATAATTGGAGTGTATAACCTTGGGATGATATGCAATTACATATCAGTGAACCCAGAGATAATGTTACTGATTCAGTGTCGTAAAAAGTCAACTTGCATTTTTGTTTAGGAGGGGAAAGGGGTTTGCAATGCACTGGCATAAACTCCTTTTCATAACCACTTCTTTAAAAGGCTAGGCTATCATACGCGGGGTTTACATTACAAATTACATTAGCCTATGGCTAGAAGATGAAATTGAACATTCATAATTGTTACAAAGAGGCTTGAAAGACATGTTCCCTGCGTAAGAAATCATTTCTGGTGGATAGGGTGTCTTCTTGTAGGGATTAAACAGCAGACCAACCACTATTTAAATTTTTGTTCTTTTCAATTTCTTTAATATTGGAACCCAAGGGAGCATGGCAATGCCAATTCCATCATGTTGCATAGGCTTATCAACGAAAATAGAATGCCCACTTGTCTTGAACCATGATATGACTGAAAACTGTCAATCTCCAAAACCAATCAATCAATGGCTACTCGGGTTAAATTACATTCACCATTCAATACTTTTTTCTAGAATCCCTCAAAAAAAAAAAAAAAGAGAAAAATATCCTCAAGGAATCACAAAGAACATACAAAGAATGAAAGAATAAAAAAAACAAAGAGTAATGGAAACAATTTAAAGCTAAATGCCCGCACCCCAAAAAGTTGTGTGTTTAATCAAGGATGTCTGTATATTTTACAGAGCCTCCCCTGCAAGGGGCAACGAAGAGCAGATTCCAGGGTGTTATCTTCTTAATATATATATTCCTTCTTTTTCTTTTTAACTACTGCGGCTAGTAATTGTTTTTTATGGAACCCTGATCCTTTCTAGAACAGCAGTGAGGATGGCATATATGCCAAAAGCCCCCTATGACTGAAAATGCAACTTGAACTCAAGTATCAAAAACAAAATACACTAAACTCCTTTAAAATGATTCACTATGAAAACCTTAGATGACTGAGCACACTGAAATAGCAAGCCAATTCAAAATACCACAGATTTGTTTGTTGGACATAGAAGGCTACCTCTATATATGCTGCAATAGTCGTTTTATTAGAACCACCAGGCTCCTTCAAGCTAGTTATAGCTTCCGTGATAAGATTGTCCAGCCTACAAGCGTGAACAGAAATTAACTCTGAAACATACAGCATAGTTTAAAAAGAAAAACACGAAATACAATAAAACTGTCTAACCTCACAATGGATCTTTTTGGACCAGACGTTTGCTGTGTATCACTGGAAAATGCAATAGGCTTAGCATCCATGACATCTTCATCACTTTGAGCAACAGTACTGAGAGCCATAGAGTTTTCTTCCTGTTTAGGGACCGGATGCATTCTTCTAACTGCTGTCTTAGCCTTCTCTCGGGAGCCCCATCCATTTGCCATGACACTCATATTTCTCCACTTATCCTACCCACCATCAAAACAAAAAAATTATAAACTATTTACTGAAGCATAGTCTAGCAAAACCATCAATTTAATAATCTATAAAGAATTGATTAGAGTATCGCCAAACCTCATATATGATATCATGAATACTATAAATGCACTGGCTAAACCTATTGATGGTTGGGGCGAAATTTCGAACTTGGAACAAGCATGAAGAAATGAACGATACTTCTTAACAAGTAGTAGTGTTAAAAGAACCCTACCTTAAGATCTACATTTGAACGAGAATACAGGACGCCACTATATTCTGGATCTTTAAGTATGGTTCGCCACTTTCCTGCCCCATGTTTAACAACTCCAGCTTTAAGGGCTGCTTCTTCTTCTGCTGTCCATTTCTGCTTTGGAGCACCCATAAAGAGTAGAACAAAGAAATTTCACCAGAGAATCAATCTGCAGATTAGTGGTCTAGATTAGAACGTGCACTCAAGGACAAACTTCAAACATCAATAGATTATTAAAACTAACAAAAAAACAACACTCAACATTTATAGTCAAAACTGAAAATCAATGTAAAATTCTACAGGGACTAAGATAACTGAATAAAAAATTTCAGCTACTGAGTTTTGCAATAAAACCCTTAAACATAGTTTGCATAAGGATCTAGATTAGAAATTGTGTGAAGAAATATAAAACAAAGAAGGAGTTTCATCCATTGTTCTACTTTCAGTTTCTTTTTCCTTTTGTTCAATTTCATATAACTGGATTCATTATGAGCTGTTTTAAGATCACAGGGATGTCCTATAAGACTCTTTTATTGACAATTAGCATCTATTTTACTCTCAGTTCAGTAAAGTTTACCTCAACTCGGCAGTACACAAATGGGCAAACAACAGTTATCTATAATTTTCGAAAATGAAAACAATAATTTTATAATTTAATTGCGTAATATCATCATGAAAAAACCGAATCCTTCATACATAATTCAAACAAGAAAAACACAACCCAACCCTAAAATCCTCCACTGGAAAATTCAATGGCTGAACCTGAAACTCCATTTCATACAACCCAGTAACCCTAAAATCCCTAACAATTAATAACCAAAAGGAAAATCCAATACAATTCCATTTCCCCGTAAAATATTTATACAAATGCTCAAATTCAACCCGAATTTCATAAATGCACAAAACAAAGAGTCGAAATTACATGAACGAAGAAGAAGAAAAAAAAGTAATCAGGAAAGGAAAATTACCAGATAAGCCAAAATGACGATGAATGATTTAAAATTTCTTCGTCGTCGAGGTCTATTTTTATCGGGTTTTCATTTAATTTTGATTTGCGGATTTTTTTAATTTTTAATTTGGTGTTTTGGGCTCTGAGATTTGAAATTCAGTTCGAGGACGAGGAAGGTGAAGGCATGGTTGCTGTCTGGCGCTCTCTCCTGTCCACCTGGGATTTTTTGCGGATCGACACGAAAAGTCTGTTTCAGGCCTTGCTGGCCAAAATTAACATTGAATTTCCGTTCAACTTGACTATCCTGGTGACATGTATTACAAGGGTACACGCATGTGGGGTCCGGAGAGGTTTGCCTGTTGCACGAAAATTAGGGCATTCGAAACTTTTCCATACGTTATTTTTAATCAACCGGGATAGAGATTCGAACTTGAAACTTATTTGGACATGTTCAATTTGAAATACCGTTACACTTAGAGTTATTTCAATACGCGGAATTTGAAATACCGTTAGGGTTTATAATTTATTTGGAATTTAGAGTTTAAGGTTTAGGGTTCATAGATATGATTAGGGTTTAGAGTTAGGAATTAAGGAAAGGCCAATTTTAATGGAAATCCTAATCCTGTCCCTTAAACTACATATTCTAAATCTTACAACCTAAACCCTAAGCTCTAAACGTTAAACCCCTAAATATGAATATAGTTATATTATACATGCATAAAATACAAATAAGGTGTGTTTTTATGAGCCATTGAATAATTTGTCTGAGCTTTCGCTTAATTACCTAACTTTTATTACCCTTTGAGAAGAAAAAAATGGTGCGAGGGGAGCGGTGGGAAACAACAATTTTGGTTCCTAGCTTGATCTCATTTTCAATTTGATCCATATAATTTTAATTGTTTCAGTCCATTTCATGTAGTTTAATGTTACGGTAATTTATGTAATTTAATATTACGATAGAGTCACGTGTTAATCATGTGCATTGTTAGGAGGCATAAACAAACTGTCATTTTTTGCGAGATGGTGCAACTTATGAATCCATAAGTGAGTTATGGTTGATAAATTTCTAAAATGAATTCGCATATTATACACATCATGTTATGAATCCATTAGTCATTTCTTCATATATGGTATGATGTGTATTTTTGGAAAACGATAATCTAAGATATAAAAATAAAAATTCCAATTAAAATAAAATACACATAACACAAAACCGGAATAAAACACCCCAAAAGACACCTCTTCAATGTCTATTTTGTTAGAATTTTTACCTCTTGAGTGCCTGGGAAAAGAAGGAAATATTTTTATTTGTTATTTTTGAAATGAGAAAGGAAAGATTTTAAACTGAACCACACTGAAAAAGATGGAGGCATCAATCGATCTTAGTCCTAACCCTTTCTATCTACCCTCCCTCATGAGGGGCAAAGTCATATTTGGACCTGAGATAACTTAATCCTAAAGGTCTGGAAGGAAATATATTGGATTGCCTCAAGATTATCTCTTATGTGAATCAAATCTGAATGCACTTTGAGGGAGGGGAGTGTTTGGTCCACTTTTCCATTGTGGTGTCACCCCATGTGCGAAAGGAAATATATTTGACATACACCTTCTTATTGGTTGTTACCTCTTGAACAATTCCAGTCATCCTGGGATGAAAAAGTACATATCTTCTACACATTCTTCATTATGGGTTTTTACATCTTGAACGATTCTAGTTACTGTTGGATGACAAAGCATATAGTTTCAACATATCCTTCATATCTGTTTGCTGACAAATTAGCTTCATTTTTGAACTCTTTTACAAATGGACTTGTTTTTGTCAAACTAATTCTTGATCAATTGCTTCAATTGAACCAAAATTCCACCACCAAAACACCCTTGGCCAATTGTGGTATTACAAATTTGCCAACTTGCCACTATGGAAATAGCTTTTCTCCAATTTACAGGTTATAGCTTTTCGAGTCTAGTTTACAAATTTTCCAACTTGCCATTGTCTTTGGCTCATTTTCCTATTTTTTTCTTCGTGTCTTTGATTTGATGTAAGATTCCATGCCAACCTCCTGAACTAAAATACAAGCTTTTCCCAGCTCGGAGGTAATATTCCTCCAGCTTTTTATGATCCCAAAGAACAAAATCCAACCCTTCACGGCAAACAACCCAACAACAAAGCCAAAATTCAAGTCGGAAGGACTTCACTTTCCCCGTCCCTATTTCTGATTTCCCCATTTCAAAATCAAACGAAGCCTAAAAGCTTCCAAAATCATATAGTTGTCCAAAGTAAAATACTTCCCCCTTACCATGTAATTATGAACTTTTACAATCCTACTAATAGGAGTGTGACATGAGGGTATTAGTTTTTATTTTTATATTTTTTATGAATTATTTTTGCATGTATATGAAACTTCGCATACTTATAGGGAAGGAGGCACAGCATCCTAGTCTGAATGTACTTCCACCACAAAGAACCTCAAAATCTCCCACTACTTTTGCCTTCATCCCCAGTGCCTCCAACCCAAAAGAAACATTTTCATCACATTTTGATAATAACATAATAGCGCATAAGAAAATGCAAGAAAGAACCAATGTGACCTTTTCAAGCAGAAGTTCATATTATTTGTGAAAATAAACTGTCAAATAAAAATGAAAAACAAAAACTACACAAATGTAACAGATAGATAAATTTGACAACCCAATAAGGGAATCAAATTTTGTGCGCCATCGAATCAAATGGGCTTCAATTTCATGTTTGATCCACAGCTCCCTTCAAAAGCAAGCATCCAGCAGACAGCAACAGCACAGAGCAGCCAAACTGCAGCATTTTATGCAATTGAAAAAAAAACAAATCAGACAACGCCTCTTAAAAATCGAACAGTTGTTGTCGTTTGTACGACCTTAAACACATCGAAAAGAGAGGAAGACAAATCAAAATGACTAAATTCCCCACGGCTCTGGTGGGATGAAAAGGGTAATTTTGGGAACAAAAAATCCTGGCTACAGGCCAAGACTATTCATGTGAATTCGTCCCCAAAAAAAAGGACTATTCATGTGAACCTATCCTTCTAGGGAAGCGTGCAAAACATGTTTGACTGTTAAGTCTCAACGACCGAGTTGACTCGCTCCAAACTCAGCTAGACCAACTCAGATGAACCTAGATCTGAGTCAACACCCAACTCAGTTTCACAAATTTTACAAAAATATGCGGACGTAGATTAGGCCAGTTAGGGATAATCATTTGTATTCAAAAAAGGTAGAAAGAGAGGACGGAATTACATACCAGCCCTCCAAGCAGCCACTGCTACTGCTTTGTTGTTGAGGGGGAGGCTGGGCATACTGAGGGGCGTAGGGAGGAGGGTACTGTTGCGGGTAGCCCTGAGGTGGAGGGTATCCCTGTTGAGGATATCCCTGAGGGGGATATCCCGGTGGTGGATAAGCATCCTTGGCATATCCTTCCGGTGGATAACCTATTCCATTACAATTTAAACCCACAAAAGTGAATTAAAACCCAAAATCAGAACAAAACTCATATTAAATTCTTCAAGCTTTTACATAGATCTGAACAAAATCAAGAAAAACAAAAATTATTAGGAAAAGAAGATGTGACTTGCTTGCTTACCTTGAGGTGGGGGAACACCAACAGGAGGCTGTTGCTGGTTGTAATAGCTCATTCTTGGTGGTGTTCTTGATGGATTGCTGTAGCAAATTAAGCCCAGAAACTCAGAAAAGATCTGATCCTTTTTTTTTTTTTTTTTCCTTGTGCTTGTTACTTGTTACTCTTCTGGTTATGGAGGAGTTGAGAGAAGTTATTAATGGGTGGAGAGTCAGAGAGAGACAGGCTGGATGTGGGAGCGGGGGGTTCGTTTTAAGTACGTTGTTTGGTCTTTTTTCTAATGAAATAAAATAAGAATAAGAAAGGCAGCAAAGGTTGAATGCGACGTCGGAGTTGTTTTTTTTTTTTTTGTTTTTTTGTTTGGGCATGGAACAAAGTGAGGTTTGTTAAGAAAAAAAAGGGGGTTTAAGGAAATTAGGACCACAAAAAAATTTCACTTTTGGAAAAAGCAAAGGGAGGTTTGTCTTCTTACCAATATTCAAATTCAAGGAAGGAATCAAAACAAACAAGCAAAAATAAAAAAATTTTAAATTTAGCCTTTTCCAAAGTCTCCCTTGTTCTACCAATATTCAAATTCAAGGAAGGTTTGTTTAAACTAACCTGCACTTGCCGCCTTCTTTTATTTATTATTATTATTTTAATATAAATAATAGACTAAACTACGATAAATTATAGAATACTAAATGAAGGTTTTTTCACACACACTATTACTGATATGCAAGTAAATTCATTTTTCATTGGACTGGATATTACCTTGTTAGCGCATGTTTTTTATTTTATTAAAAAAAAAAAAAAAAAAAAAAAAAAAAGTAATTTTTTTTTACAGTGAATGTGAAAATTATATTAGGTGAGGTAAATTTGATAATATATTAGCAGTCACAAATTGAAAAGGGTTTAAATAAATCATTATTTGACACGAATTGAAGTTCGTGTAGATGGACAATTATTTGACATGGGTTCACACAAACAATAAATAAATCTGTTTAATTTCAAATTCAATAACTCAATTCTGATACACTAAACATGTTCAATTAGTGCGGTATAAAGTAACCAGTTCATTTTTCCAATTTAAAGTATGCACTGCACGAGTCACTGTATACTCATAGTGTTAATTTTTTAAATTTTTTTAGCATCAATTTATAAATAAATTTGAATTATTAGAAATAAGAAAACTCCTTTTAAGTTCTTTGTTCACAACATAAGATGGGTTAATTCATCATCGAATTAAGTAATCTTTAGAGTCATTTACATAAGTTTGACAACAAAAAAAGAGTCATTTAACATAAGTATCGTCCGGACTTCTTATTTTTCTATCACGGAAAATATTCCGTTAAGTATTTTATATTAAGGATTAGTTAAGAATTTCAACACCAATCCTTACTGGAGAAACAGCGTAAAACTTAGAAAACATCAACATCCTCTTGCTATATAGGCTACTGCTAAAGTGGCAATTTCATGCATGCTACATTTGCCCTTTGCAAGTTGTAATTTGGGTATGTGGTGTCGAGTTGAGGAAGTCCTTCTCAATCTTGACTTGGGACCAAAGGAAATAATTGGTACCATTCAGTTTGATAACATCAGGACCACTGAAAGATTCAAGTTGAATATTCGCAATTGAAACGATGATAGGGTGGTGGTGGTACATAGAAGCCTTACTATAGGTATTTAAGGTAGGGGTAATAAGAGACAAGATCCAAGCCTAAGATATTTATTCTGATACCATGTGAAACAATCAATTCGAGTAATTTCTAACTTCTGATACGTGTTTTTCTCTTCATGCATGAAAATATATAAGATTACATTGTTGTACTAATTATTTAAAAAAAAAAGGTAATTTAAACCTAATTACACCCAATAAGTCAACTATGAGTAACAAATCTCCTAATTAATATTTACAATTCATAGCACTCCATTCTTCGCTATCATCATATGTTTTTGTGTGAGGCTATAAGGTTGGGAAAGTTTTGTATGGCATGCGCTCAAATAAGACTTCAATCATATTCCGCCCCATAAGCAATCCAACATACAGCAACAGCAGAGTGCAGCCATACTGCACCATTCATCAAATTGAAAACAAATAATTAGAGAATGCACTAACTTAATAATTCAGATCACTTCGCAAAGGACCATTAGTGTAATAGTTTGGAACAATTGTTTTCCCATGCAAGATCATAGGTTCAAGTCATAACATCCATGTAGTGTGTGTGAGTTTAGTATATTATCACCCCTCAAATAAGAAAGGTTGTAAGAAAAAAAAAAAAAGACCGCTTTCATATGTTTCCTTAACAGAAATCAAAATTTCCTAATTAAAAAAATAATCACTACAGAAAAGCCAAATGGTCAAAGCACGAACTCCCATATCCCATTTGGCTTCCCTGTAAAAACAAAAGCCATTTGGGTTGCCGAATAGTATAGAGGTATTTATTCAAAAACTCATTTGTATATTGCATCAAATGAAAACATACGGCATCTCACACCCCAATTTAAAAGCCAATGTCACAAATTGAAATGGTCAAATCATTCTTAGCTTATCATATGACATAAAGAATGACATTTTGACAAACATGCTACCATAAGTCTCAACAAAAAACAACAGTCTTAGCTTAGCTTCTCCATTTTTTTGGAGAAGTGTTTTTCATGCCAAATGACAACATCCCCAAGTCTCCACAAAAAACACCAAGCTATAATAGCTAAAAATTGATTTTTCTTTATGCGATAGCTCAACCATTATTTATTTATTTATTTATTTTAAAAACCAAACTTAAAGCATCCTAAATCATGAAGTGAGGGAGGAGAAGAGTTAAGATTTTAGGACATAACGTAAATGTACATAGAGAAAGAAAGAAAGAAACTAAGAAAGGGCATAACGTACCAGCCATTTAGACAGCCCATGCTACTGGTACTAGGATTTGGTTGATGATTGGGAGGCGGTGGATGGTAATGTGGGGGATATCCAGGAGGAGGAAAGCCATGGGGAGGATATCCGGGAGGAGGATAGCCTGGGGGAGGATAGCCTTGGGGAGGATAAGGATAACCTTGAGGAGGATAACCATGAGGAGGATATCCAGGAGGCGGAGAACCTTGAGGAGGATAGCCCGGAGGAGGATACCCACGATGTGGAGAATGTCCTTGTCCTTGTCCTTGTCCTTGTCCTTGTGGGGAATACACGTCCCTCGATTGTTCTTTTCCTTGTGCTTGTGGGGGATAAAAGTCACTTGATTGTTCTTGTCCTTGTCCTTGTGGGGGATAAATGCCCCTCGATTGTTCTTGTCCTTGTGCTTGTGGGGAATAAATGTCCTTCGATTGTTCTTGTCCTTGCCCTTGTCCTTGAGGGGGATAAATGTCCCTAGATTGTTCTTCTCCTTGTCCTTGTCCTTGTCCTCGTGTGGGATAAACGTTGCTTGATTGTTCTTGTGGGGGATAAATGTCGCTTGATTTTTCTTGCGGGGGATAAAAGTCGCTTGATTGTCCTTGTCCTTGCGGGGGATAAACATCGCGTGATTGTTCTTGTTCTTGTCCTTGTCCTGGCGGGGGATAAACATCCCCTGAATTTCCTGGTGGGGGATATGCAGGTGGCAGATGAACGTCTTTGGAATGTCCTTCAGGTGGTGGCGGTGGCGGATAAATGTTGTTGGGATATCCGTCATTTGGTGGTGGATAACCTAATTCATTATTTGCAAAAACAAAATTAAACCATACCCTATATAAATAACAATTTTTTTAAAAAAACCTATGATTTGAAAATTCCAAGATTATATATCCAACAAATATATTCATACAAATGCAGGAGAAACCATAAGGGACAAACAAGGAAAGAGGTTAAAAAAAAACATAATTAACCTTGAGGAGGCTGCTGCAGAGGAGGAACATCATTGGGAGGCTGCTGTTGAGGAGGATGCTGGTGGTGTCTGTGATCACTCATTCTTGGTGTTCTTGATTGATTGCTAAGTCAAAAATATGTTTAATCTTTCTTGGTTACAATGCAAAAAGCTAGGATCTACTTTTTGTATTTATTAGGGCAAGGAACCAAGGGAGATTTGTCTCCACCAATATCCAAAATCTAGGGAGGTTTGTTGATTTAAACTGGTCTGCAGTAAATAGCGGCTAAC